>VWPU01011123.1:0-173994 GCA_013398955.1 Callaeas wilsoni
TTTCCTGCATCCACCAGGCAGGTATTACAACATATTTTTACTATAACTGCAAAACATACACAAAATAAAATTTGTTCAAGGAAGTAAAGAAGGTATCTGCAATGTGGAGTGATAGAGCAAAGTAAAATTGCTTCTGTGGTAAAAGAATCATCAGGCTGGGCAAATACAAAGGAATCTAATAGTTTACATGCATACCATGTAGTGAGTTAATTTTCTATTGCTTCCTTCATTACTATGTACAGACATACAGAAAACTGTGTGGTAAGCTGATACCTAGAAAAAACCAACATACATCTCCCATACAAATAAAAAGTAAAAATAGAAATATTTCTTGGACGTTATATTTGGCCAGATCTTGCTAAAATTCATTCTGGAAGGATTAGACAAAAAAGGAAGAAAAAAAGAAAGCCATTGCATTTGTTAACAGACTCTAGCCTAAAGGAAAAAAAAATAAGCACAGCATAAAGATAAACTTCGATAGAAAATATAAACCAAAACACTTCTACACACTTCTATATTTTCATGGAAAAGGTGACTTTTCAAATATGTTTTTAACATGTCTACAGGTTTGATCTATATAAAGAGCTAAGCCATATTAGGAAAACACTGTGCAAAGGATACATATCTTTTTGAAATGTACAGCTTAACAAATTTAAAATAATTTAATGTAGAGACAGTTTTAAAATACCTTTTTCTGTACCAAAAGATGTTTCTCTAGTTTAGCTGTTTGATCTATATACCAGCTTCAAAATAGGAGAAATGCAATCAGGAAAAAAAATAGCAATAACAAGCATCCTTCTGCGTTTAGATTAGAAGAAACTTGATGAAACTGATTACAACCTTGAATTTAATTTGGGTTTTGCCGAATAATAAATTTTTTCTTTTGCTTCTCTAGTTGTCATTTTCTACACTAGAGCTTGTTACAGACTATAATATATTTGCCTTGCCAAAAGCATAGCAGGTTTTGAACAAGTAATCACACATACTTAATGTTAATTCTTTTTGGAGCTCCAGTAGGGTTGGAGATGCAGAAAATGTTTTGGGCTTTGGGATGTTTTATCCTTCACTGGTAATGTAATCAGAAATTTTCCAAACTAAGGCTAGCTGACTTATTCCAAGACAAGCTTGTATTTCTTACCTTTTGAAAACTTTATTGGGTTTAGCTGATTTTTCTTCCATAAACAGTAATATAACTCCAGCCTAGTATCAAACCTGACTTATTTGATAGCTACAAGGCATATAGTTTAATCTTTACATATTAGTTTTGGTAACATTTTTTTGTATTAAAATATTGTCAGGTACAATAATGTTCCTTACCAAGTAAACACTTAAACGTGTTTCCTGAAACAAGGTAAGTTTCTGGTTGTTTTCTAGCCTCAAAGGATACGTGTATTAGCTAGTCCTAACACCTGGCAACACAGTACAACCAAGGGTGCTTGTTAAGTGCATTTTATGCAGCTGAATGCAATCGCAGTCCTTGAAAGGACTACGACATTTTAATTATGGTAACTGTGCACTGGAATACAGTGACCATGAAATGCCACAGGGAATATATGCCTTGAACAATTTTCCCTCAGAGCAAACTAGTGCACCACATGGCACCTTCTGGTATAAGAGTTAGCTCATATCATTGCATCGTCACACTCATCTCTTAGCATGATAAATGAAGAGCACAGGAAGATTATGAAAGGTGACACTCTTCTCACTGTCAATATAATCATGAAGGATCTGCAACTTTCTTTTCAGCAACAAGTTGCTGCCATTCAACAGTCAGTAGATGACAGAAGTAATACTGAAACAGTTGATGTTATAATTTACTATCTCAGATAATGCCAACAGAAGGCAAAACCAGCAGCACCAACAAAACAAAAAATGCTCTGGATTTATTCATGGCAGATGTTAACCTTCTTTGCTGGAGTAACAAATACAAAGCATCTTCCCATCTGTATCAGATATCAGTTTGGACATAACACTGTGATTTTCCAGGAAGCTGTGCCGAGTAAAGGAGGCTCCAGACGTAACAGAAAAGCACTCTTTGACTCCTTGTCAGCTGTATCTCAGATTATCCTTTAAGGGATGCTGAGGAACATGCTTGCAACACTGTATTAGAGAACATTGCTTCTTGAATGTTCAGCCTGAAAACTAGAGCTGACAATGAAAGAATTGGATTTGAGCACATGATTTACCAGAAGACACAGTAAATATTTATTCTGATTTCTTCACCCACACAATAGCAAACTTTATCTTTGATAGTCAATGCAGTTGCAAAAGAGGGAATTGCCTTAAACATGCCATTTTATAGCCATCAGCTAATTATGCAGGCTTGGGCCATTAGAACTTCCTACATGTATTAATACATGCAGGTCTTGCTTCAGATTCAGATCATCAATACCTTACCAAAGTAAGGTAAGGTTGATTCTCTTCAAAGATTTATTGTGCGCCCCTTACATTCACTCATCAACCTTTCTACTGCATGCTAAGTCAGAGAAAAAAACCAAGACTCAAATGTAATACATTGCTCTGGAAGTCAGTGCTGGCTGAGAACTCTATTGAAATGGCTTGTTTTTACCAGATGAGTCTTTGTCTTATTGTTTCTTCTCAACTGTGCATGATAAGCATGTGGGTGGGCAAACAGCATCCTATAACCTCATTTAAAGAAAAAATAGCAACCCATATGAAAAAAAAAGTCATCACGAAACACAACTTGGCCAGAGACGCATTAGAAAACCATTTCTGAATTCTTAAGTGTGACAAGGAGCATGATTTCAACACAAGGGCTCATACGACTGCATCTATCATGCCATGCTGACTGATCACAATTAATTAGCATAATGAGGAGCAGCAAGCAGTTCAGAAAGAATGTTAAAAAAATAATGTCTTTAGCATAGTAAAAGGCAGCTGCTGGCACAATATCAATTTTCAGAAAATTTTCTAAGTGGCAACTCCCCAATTGTTTTGCTGCTGTAAGATACTGTATACATGTAGGATGTTTAACAGCCTTCTGACAGGTGGGCTGCCCTTTCTGTGTCATGGTAGCAGTGGCTGGGAAAAAGGCAGGTACAGCAGAGCTAGACAAAGACCTCCAGTCCTGCAACCACTCAGCAGCAGGAATCTGAGTAGCTATTTAACAATGAAGCCTCTTTTGAGATCTTGGCAATACAAAATTCTAAATGAATCTTTGTATGTTACAGGCACAAAAAGGTATGTTCATTATGATTTTTCTTGGAAATTGCCATCAATATAATGCATTTCTATTCCTGGGGACTATGTGCATCTATACTGCAGTCTCTAAGAACTCCCTCATGTCAGCATCATAGTCTGGACGGTTACAACCCAGTGCCCATGGCTCATACTGCTGTTTACTAATAGAGACCTCATTCCTTCATCTAAGGTTATACATCTTTTTCATATCACTTCCTTACCTCCTGGCTGGCCTACTTTTCTGTCAGAAGGCCCCTGGAGCTCCAGGTGCTGCCCAAGTTGCTTGAATTGTTCCCGATGTACTGAGATTGCATACATTTATTTCAGGAGCACTAAATCAGCCTACTGGGATCAAGTTTCTACTACTCCATTAATTAAGTTTGTGTAAAATTAAATCTTTTACAAAAATACATTAGGAGTCTGATTTCTATCATATCTAAGCTTATTAGTTTCCAGCTGACAGTTTGTCAGCTTGACACGTTGTTTAGCATTAACTTCATTAAGTACTTTTAACATCATGCATCACTTGGGACCTCATTTACCCCTGATCAATACAAGGGGCCAAAATCCTGGGTCCTCTTGTTCAACCTTTTAAAAAATATTGGCATTCCACTTTTCTTTTAGATCTCTTGGAATTCCCAACAGCTTCCAGATTTATTGGAAGAACCATTCAATCTCCTGTTTTAAAACTCCTGTATGTAAATTACCTTGGCCAGATGGTTGTAAAATATTTCATTTTAGCATAGGTCCTTTCACATATTTCTGAGTTATTATTGGAGTAGGATGTATTATCATTATAATCTAAATAAATCAGGCCACTCTTTTTTCAAATATGAGCTAAAAAATACCATTGAGCATTTTCACTTTCTCATCCATAAAACTGGCAATTTGTCCACCTCCATCTAGTAATGGTTAGCACTAATTGGAGTTAGATAATAGATATTGATACCATTAAAATAGAATAGATCATAAATAACATAGAACATATGACACTAGATGGAGCTTCATTTCTTGCTTTAATGTTTATCTCACATTTAAACTAAGCAGTACTGTTTATCTTGTTTGACTTCTTATTTTAAAACACTTATGGTTCTTACACATAACTCCAGAGCAGTCATGTGACATCTGCGTGACACCTCTACCCAGTCTGTCCTTGCCACTCCATCTGCATAAATCATTCTGTCTCCTCATCTCTAACCTCAGTAATACTCAGAAGCAATAATATGAAGCACTTTTCTAGATATAGTTGGAAGGGATTTTAACCTGTGTCATGTTATACTACACCATGTGCAGTTTATTTGCACCACAGACACACCCTTTTTAGGTGAAACCAGTAATTTATTAGTTTATAATTATAACATTAATATTCTAACCAAATAGTTATTATGATTTCAGATATAACCATTACAGAAAAAGCAAGGAAGAACACAAAAGAAAATTCCATTGGTAAATTCTCAACATTCTACAGTTAAAATTGCTAGACACATACATACATACATACACACTCCTGCTATCTCTGCTGTTACACTAAACAATTACTGCTCCAATCCTCCTCATGAAGAAGAGGAGGAGAACCAGCAGAGGAGAATATTGATATTGATGGTGGGCTTTCTTTTCTCCTCCCTTCAGAGTGTGGTGAGTGTTTGACTGTTAATTTTTCATGTTAATTTGTGCTACACTTTGTTTTTCATGGTCCATAATTCGAGATCTTTCCTAAATATACTATACATACTGTGTTTTATATGTGTTGAGTATTTGGGTTTTATTCTGTTATCCTTAATGGTTTTACTGAGCTCCCAAGATTGCATTATTTTAATGAGCTATAACTGACCATTGGTGATTCATTTATAGCCTTTGGTATTTTCCTGTTCTTGTACCACCAAGGCCTCTGCCACCATCCTTTACTTGTACTCCAGTTCACTACATGAGGGTCATAGACAGTTCATTGTGCACAGAAGAACTGCTTGGTATTGCTACCTGTAACTTGCAGAAGGACATGAAAATTACTGTACAACTACACAAGTGCATAATGACAGCTAAAGCTAAACAAGTTACATAATAGTTACTGCTTGTTAAACTACTACTGGGTTAGCCAAATAAGCTAAAATAAAACTCTATATAGGGCAGAAGAGTCCAGACAAACTAAACTTGGCAAGCCATAGTCCAGAAACTTTCCAAGGTAAATGAAAAGCCTGCAGTCTGTTACTAGCAACGGCAGCACTGTATTTAATGGGCTATTCAACTGCAGCCCATCTCTATTTACCAAATCACATGTTGAGAATGAGTGCTTTAGATGGCTCAATCACCAGCAAATGTATTGGCAAAAGTAGGTTTGTTATTTAAGTGAAAGCGTGAAAAGGTTCGTTGGCAAGGTTTGCTCTACTACTTACAAGACGGTTAAGGCACACAGAAAAATTGGATTAAAATCTAAAATCAATCAATCTAAACCTAAAATCAAACAAAAAAAATCTATGTGGAGATTGAGGATGGAAAAGGGTAAGGACAGGAAAAGGTAAGGATAAAAAGAATAAAGGAGACCCTCTCACCATGTCACAAGGTTCAAAATGGAGCCCCTGAGCCCTAGATTTCCCAGTTTAGGCCTAAAGGTTTTAACACTTAAACTTAACAGCACTTAATCAATAGCCTAATTTAAATAGTTTAACAGAAGATTCAATAGCATTTACTATAGGCACAACGGTAACTCACCTACAGGCTAAATCCACCTATGAATATAAAGTACTTCAGAATCTAGGAGAACAACATTCATAGGACATATGCTATAGGATTCACACTTGCATGCATACAGACCTAAACGAGTGTGTACAAGGTACACCTATGAAAAATTCCCTTCTCATTCAATGAAGTACTCATGCAAGATGCCTTTGCATCCTCCCCTTCGAGGAATGGGGCTATCAGCCCAGGCTCTGCTGGCAGTCTTTAGTGGCAGTCCTCCAAGTACAGCAAACTTGAAATTTCACTGGCTCTGAGAGGCCCCACTCAGAGGGAGTTTTCTGGTCACAGCCTATCGCAGACTAGGAGAGCTCAAGGGGTCTCACTTAGGACTGCTATTTATAGGGTCACAAGAGAGTTGACATTGGTCATAGTAATTTTCCATCCTGGCTGCAATTCAGGCTGGTAACTTTCAAAGACAGTTCAATAATAAAACCATTGTTCCACTTGGGTTGTTATTCAGGCAAGAAAAATAAGTTTCCAAGGCTGTTTGTTAAAAAATCAGGAGCTCGTTAGCATAGTTTCAGGGGAGCAGACAGTGTTTCTGATCAGCTCAAGAGGAGCTGAGCCCAGGTCCTGCTCATCAATGCTGAGGCCTAAGGAGAATTTCTGAGCAGCCTGAAGAGGTGGGGTGGAGGGGATGCACCACCACATCACAGAATGGGTCAGGTTAGAAGGGACCACAGTGGGTCACCTGGTCCAACCTAGAGCATCCCAGAGGACACAGCACAGGATGGTGTCCAGATGGTTCTTGAATATATCCAGTAAGGGAGACTCCACAACTTCTCCGGGCAATCTATTTCAGTGCTGAGTCACCCACACAGTAAAGTTCTTTCTTCAAGTGGAGCTTCCTGATCACCACTTTTTTGCCTATTGCCTCTTGTCCCATTACTTGGCACCACTGAGAAGAGCCAGGCTCCATCCTTTTGGCATCGTCCCTTCAGACACTTGTAGCCATTGATGGTCCCCTCTCTGTTGTCTCTTCTCAAGGCTGAACAGGCCCAGCTCCCTCAGCCTTTCCTTGTAAAAGGAATGCTCCAGTCCCCTCATCATCTTCATCACCCTGTGCTGGAGTCTCTCCTCCTACGTTACCCTGTGGTCCCTATTTCTTTTGCATCTTCTCAATCTATCTCAATCTATCTATAGATCTTAATATATCTCAATATATCTATGTATCTTCTATCTCTATCTCAACTTTTAGTGTCCTCAAGCACCTAATTAGAAATATTCCACTGACCAGTTATAGGTGATTTTTACAAAACAAAGCCTAGAAAAAACAACCCATTTGACTTTTAAAGGTCATACTCTACTATGCTGCCAGGCAAGTAGAGGAATCTCAACTCCATTATCAAGATGGCAGGTGACCTCTGTCACCCACACAGTGGAAACTGTACTGCTCCTCAGTTCTAGTGAGAGAGCACATCATCGGAATGCACAATCAGTGATGAAATAACAGTGGTTGCTGTAGGTGGTAAGGAAAAATTATGTATAAGGCAGTTCAGTAAGGGCTGAGCCTGTTGTGTATCTGGCCAATTCAGACTATATAATTATGCCCTATATTGTAAGTTGATTGCTCCAGCCCTCTGCCACAAAGGGCAAACTACATTTGAGTGCAGAAGAAACAGCTCTCCACTGTACAGAACTGCAAATGGAATACACACAGCGAAGAGGAGTGGCAAGGAAGGTTATCGACAGCAATCAGTGAGCAGTGCAGGCAGTGAGCACTTTGAAAGACCCTTCACAAGACTCATCCAGCGTCCCCTATCTCTGCACTGCACAGACACAGGACAGTAGCAGGGCATAAGGAGAAAATACACTCTCAGAAGACTCTTTATCTGCCACCAAGAATAGCAGGAACACCTTTGAAACCTACCCAACAACCTCAACTACAAGTCAACTAGAGGCCTACTGACTCATTTATCTGCAAGTCAACCTTGAAAACCCAGAATTTTAATCACAGCCAGAGATGTCTTGCTGCCTCAGGGGAACATGCCTGGCAGTGATACCTACTGCCTTTATTACTATATTGGAGAAGTTTACATGCTTCCCAGATGCACACAGGTGCAGGAGCATTAGGGAGAGATTTCTATACTGATATCTGCATTTACAGAGCACACAATGCCCAGCACGAGCATCACCTTCCTCGCTCCCCTCAGACTCCCACAAGCACACAAGTGCACACTCACCAAGGACTCTGCACTTGGCCGTGGAGCAACACAGCCCACCCTTCTGCAAATGCACAGAAAGCCTGTTCTGGGCCAACCTGCCTTCACAGACAAGATAGGAAGATAAACCTCTGCCAACATTCAGCCACTCCGAAGTGTCACAGATGGTCACTCCATAGGCAAGAGGCTTTCACTAGCAATCCAAAACTGGGAGCAAAGGAATCACAGCCAACTCCTGTACTCTCTCTGCGAGGCATCCTTCCCAAAGGGGAAGCACATCATGGGAACTAAAGGTGACTGTTGGACAGGCTGCACTTTTAACACCTGCTTTTAGAGCCTGTACAAACATGGCACCATTTAGCCACTCTCTGTTCAAGCCTCACATTATTATCAAGAGTGCCAGATGTTTGATAGGGCTACACTGGCATAGCAGCCTTATAAAGATGGGCTACCCAACTAAAAGACCTAACACTATTTCTAGAGGCATTGCAAATGGAAGAAGGGAAGAGGTGCTTCGAAGTGATTTGTCATTTTCTGCATTAAGTTCAGCGAGACAACTCAAGATATCTAACCAAGAGGATGACTAGGCATTATTTTCAGTATCCCAGAAATATTATTTACCTACTTTGTGCATATTGCAGCAGAAATTACGAAAAAGCAAGGATGTTTAGGTAAAGAGTAGGCTGAGGCCACTGTGATGAAAACTGTAAAAAAAGACACTATTCATGGAGAATTGCAAATGTTGTCATGAGTATACAGGCTCAGGTCACACACAGGATTCTTGGTTTTCTCTGCTTAAAGATTTTTTTCCAGATATTCCACCATGGGGCACCACCAGAACCAGTTACAAGTGTCCCAGTGGAAAGGAGGGCTTGATATACTCCCTCCTTGCCAAATACCTGAACAGAATTCTATGTCCGATGGGAAAATGACAGTGTGCCCTGGCATCCAGGAGGACCAATCAAATCCTAAAGTGCATCGGGCACAGCATCACCAGCCGGGCAAGGGAGGAGATTGTTCCGCTCTGCTCTGCACTGGGGCAGCCTCATCTTGAATATTGTGCGCAGTTTTGGGTACTGCAATATAAAGAAGACCCTAAGCTATTAGAATGTCAACAGGAGGCCACAAGGATGGTGAAGGGCCTTGAGGGGAAGCTGTATGAGGAGCAGATGAGGTCACTTGGTCTGTTCAGCCTGGAAGAGATTGAGGGGAGACCTCATTGCAGTTACAACTTCCTCACAAGTGCAACCAGAAGGACGGACACAGATCTCTTCACTCTCATGACCAGTAACAGGACCCCAGGGAATGGCCTCAGTTGTGTCAGGAGAAGTTTAGGCTGAATATTAGAAAAAAGGTTCTTCATCCAGAGGGTGGATGGGCACTGGAAGGGGATACACAGGGGAGTTGTCACAGCACCAAGCCTAACAGAGTTCAAGAAACATTTGGACAACAGTCTCAGGTACATGGTGTGGTTCTTCAGGTATCCTGCACAGAGCCAAGAGTTGGACTCAATGATCCTTATGAGTCTCTCCTCATGCAGCATAATCTATGATTCTATGACCTCTCAAAAGTCTGGTGGGAAAGTATGGCCACATCATGTACTACGCAATGCATATGCTAAATACAAGCAATAAGAATGATGCCTACTGAAGCAGCAGCACACAGATATCTACAACCAAATTATGTTAAGTATAAATGGTCTGAGACAGTACAAAACTAGTCGATACAAACAGCAAATTAAATGTTAATTCTAAATTAAAAGTAAAATATGATCATTAATAAAAGCAAGAACAAAGGAGAGCAAGTGTAGGAAGGAAAAAGACAGTGTAGAGCAATCAGCACTTGTAAAATCATATTCACTGCAATCCCTGAAAAGATACAGAACCCAAGTCCTTCTGTCCCTGGTACAATCTAGTGTGTTTCTAAATGTCTCGATGGAACTGAAATGAAACCATAAATTTCTAATAAAAGCACTGGATATCACTGATCAGAGACTTTGGCTTACAGCAGAGCAGCCTCCATGTTATTAGGTTTCTGTGAGATTTCACTACAACAGCAGCTACTCCTTTACACTACATACTAATGGCTGGTATCCTGCTGATTCACAATGCTGCTGAGGTGATAATGAAGCATTTGCCAGATAGAAAGTTACAAAAGCATGAACAATTAATACCAATGAGAGTTATTACATATACATGGTTTGTTAGAGGGAGAAAAAAAGGAAGAAAGAATAAAATGCTGAGAGACTGCTGGGCAAAGTGGTATAACTTCTGGAATGGGGGAAATTTATTCCAAGCCACATTGCTTTCCCACCAGATCATCTTGCTTGTCAGCATCTTCTTTTAAGCATGACATCTTAAAGAAACAGCATTACCATAGAATGTGACTCCCCCTCTTCTTTAAATCTGATCATTGATACTGATAGATTTTATGTTTCCTGGAGCAAACAATTACTGTTCAGATATCAGATCATTCAGAACTCCCTAATAAGTTGAAATGTGTGATTTTTTTTCGTGATTTGCATCTTGATTGAAGTTCAAAATCCCTGTTTCGTTACTTAAAAAAAAAAAGTCTTCCAACATGCAGCACTGAACCACCAAATCTGTTGGAAATAAAGCTTAAGTTTCAGTTAGATCTGATGAGTAAGGCAATAGCCCCAGGTGTGTTTCAAGACACAAAGTGAAAAATAGAAGCTGGGAATGAAGAAATTCCACTTGGCAGATCTACACCTGTTACCAAGCAAGTTATATTTTTTTAAGAAGTCTACGCAGCACTGGGTGAAGATGTTGGAAAATTTTTTTAACTTTAGCACAATAGCATATGATCCCTGTATTCATGGTTAATGCTTAGTTTTGTACCTTACAGTGATTAGTACAAATACCAGAGATTAATGTGGCCTAGCGTTAACTCCCTAAATCTCCGACTAATAAGACTAATAAGTCTTGTGCCAGCTAATGCCTCCTTATCTATTTATATTAGTGATTAATATGTATTACCAGATACAATCCTTGTTCTCAAAACTAAGGTATGTCAGAACGAAGAATAGTAAGAGAAGTACATTATGCCCTGATCACATATTTGACATACTCTCAACAAGGTAAGGTTCAACAGAAGATCCAGAACCATATCCAGTAAGTCCACAAAAATAATTAGCATATATGCATATATTCAGGAAATGTGATGAATATGTATTGCTCTGAGGAACATAACCTTGTTTGTTAGGTTAGTGGGCAGGCATGCTTTGAAGAGAATTCTCCATGCATTCAGCACTGGTAATAAAGTAATGTTGCCTTTCTAACCTAGTAAACTGTTTGAAGAGTTTATTTCCTGTTTTTGAGCAACATGCCTAGATACTGGCTCAAATGCACAAGGAAAGGACAATACAGAAACTTGGCCAAAGATGGAAAGATTATATTTTTTTTTTTGCCTTTATATCTCCTTCATTTATGAAGATTTGTCTAACCAACTACGTGAGTGCCTGTGCCCTACATTCACACTAATTCCCCTTGTCACCAGCAAGCTTCCACTCTTAGGAGTTTTTCGGTCTGCTGTGGAAAGGAGAATGTCATACCAGATTTACAGCTTTTCTTTATACCCTCAGTTCACCCAAACTACTTCAGTACACCTGAAGGGGCTTCACATCTAAGAAAAACTGACAATACTGTTACCAGACTTTAGCAAGGATTGTCTGTTTCTTTAAGTTAAGAAAGGGTTTAGGAAGCCAGACTCAAGCTTTCAACCTGTCAGGTGTTGCAGCAGATTGAAATAGCCAACAGGTGAGTCCTGAACACTGTTAACTCAGGATCAATCTAAGGTACCACCCTGACACATCAATATTCTTTCTTCCTGTCTTTTAAGGGATTTCTTCCCCTCTATAAAGATAATTCTTAGAAAGAGACTAACATACCACTCCTGCCTCTGGAAATGGGCATTCTGAAAGAGCAATTTCCTGAGAAAAAAACAAAAAGAGGACAGGGGAGAACCCTTAAAGCACTAGACAAATCAAATTATTTCTCTTATAAGCCACATAGTTCAGTGACCAAATCACTCAGTAGTTTGTGCCACTAATTGGAATTCTTTGTATCCTGTCATAGCATTCTCCATTTCCACACTCTTTTTCCTCAGAATTAAAGCAATTGCCAAAGGCTCTGAAACTGGAAAAAAACAGCAGTACACACAGTACATACAGAGGACGAGGAATCATGCATATTCTTCCAGGTACCACTATGACTGAGTCTTCTCTAGTACTCTGTTATGTAGGTTCACAATCTGAAAGTATGTAAACATCTTCCATCTAAGTAAAATCCAGGATGTTTCTCCATCTGCGGTCCTTCATAGCGTTCTCATATGTGGTCTCAGGGAGTACCCGGTAATTCACATCTGATCCAGACTACAAAACTGGTAATTCTCTCCTGTGCAGGAGATAGCAAGTGCTCATGTAAATATGAACATAAACCTCAGGAAGCATCAAGAATATTCATCTTTCTAAGTGGTAAGTTTCCTGGATCCAGCCTGATAAGAGTAATTTCTTGTTCCTGCTCTTACAGGCTTGCAAAGTGACAGATTTCTCTATCAATGGTCCAAATCCTCAGGGTAATAGAAAGTTACAAATGTCTGACTGCTTTTGTACTTATATACAAAAGAAGATCTTGCCCTTGAAAAGTTGGGGTATTTTTTTACGAATCAGGGTTTTCAAGCTACTGGTCCAGATTACTGAATCTATCTAAAATTGTTATCTGCAAGGTGAATTCATCCCTGGCATGATTATCTACACTCAGCTCCATGCCAGGGTCACACTAAGCACACATAACTGCATTAAAGCAAATGTAGATCTTAAAACAAAAAAAAAAGTCTTTCCTTATTACTGGAGGTCTAGCACTCATTAATTCATCTGACATGTATCACCAGAAAAAGAGAAAGGAGCATAACTTGAAGGTAGGAGCAGACAAAACTGTCATGCCTGGGAGGCTGATCTCTCCTATTGCTCAGTTGCTCTCCTCCTGTCTATGACAGAAAATTGAACCCTGCAGAGAAGACAAAAACATCCCTTTGGAAGCAGTTATTACAACTTGATTATGCTAGGTCTCCAGCATTATTAATACTTGCTGCCTGTGCTTGCCATTAGCTCCCATCAAGTTTTAATAATACTTTCTGAAGCAGAACTGAAAACATTTCTCACATCCAAATTAACACCTGATTATTTTCATTCTGGTGAGGGTGGAATGAATACATGAAGCTTTTTTTTTTCACTTTCAATTTCAGAACAAATAAATGTGGTCTTATAAATCAAGACTGTGAGGTTGTTATTTATCAATTTTTTGATATATACTAAAAATGTGCATATCTTTATTTTACAAGTGTTTTGCAGGGGTAATGGCAAGTTGCTTACCTTAAATTCCTTTTGACCTAATCCTAAATGACAGTTTAACCAGAGTTTTTCAGTTAATTAACTTCTTAACTTGGAGTTAGGGAAGCTATTATGCAGTGGATTCAGGGACAGTACACAGCTGCTCCAAACGAACCTGGTTCAGGCCTACCACATGGAACATTAAAAGTGCTTTTGTGCCAAACACCTGCCATAGACTGCCAGTAATAAGTTTTTGGGGATTCAAGCTTCTTTTATAAAATCTCTCTCCATTTCATCCTAAGGTAGATTTTAAAAGGCAAGTGAGATGAAGTATCGTTTGGAGAGGAAGAGTTCTATTTACATGAACAGCATGTGAAAAGATGAAGGTTACTCACTAAGCTCAGATTATAAACTTTTAGACTTCTGGTGTTCAAAAAGAGGAAGGCAGTCCAGAAGAGCATAGCTGCTGTACAATGTATTTGTTGTCTAGCTCATCAACCTAAAGTGTCCATGTGAAGATAAAATCCCAGAAGGCCAAATAAAACAGTTGTTTTGTTCCCATTAGGAACACAGGAAATAGGATTAGTCATCACAGTTGCATGGGCTGTATTAGATTCTCTGAAATTATTTCTTCATTTAAAAAAAAATCTAAAAATATTGTGTGCTATCTTACTGCTTCTTTGAAAAGTTATTAATTTAGTATCAGAGCACATCTGCATCTCAAAGATTATCAGGATTGCAATCAAAAGCAAGTTGGTTGAATCAGTTTTTTAAACAATCTGGTTCTTTAACAGTCCTTTATAGTACAGTTGCTTGATTTTTTTTATGGTAGGAATCCTTCACTCGGGCCATTGTTCTAGCAGTGCTTAGAAAACCTCTTGGCATTCAGCTGGTCTGAAAAAACACATCAACACATTTTAGCAGATGGAAAATTGACAAGAATTATCTAAGCTACAGTTTCAGTCCCTGGAAGTCAGCTGCACATGCTAGGATTCATCAAGGTCTTGCCTGGGTATCAGTAGAATGAAAGAAGTGCAGTACTAGAAGGGTAGAGAGAAAATAAGGAAAACATTTACAAGTATGGAAAAGCAACGCCAAATACTCTCCCATTACTAATGAACAGTTTACCTGGTTGTACCCCTATTCCAACTCTGTTATAGACTGTTTCTCATGAATTGCTGGCTTAAGCATTGACAAGGAATTGAGAGCTTATGCTTACTCTCTTTTAATATACAGAAAGCCTAGCTCCTGACACCCGGCCTCTGACCAGTATGGTCAGCCCAGCCAGACTGGTGACACTCTGGCTCGACCGCTATCAGACACACTGACAGAGGGCCAACACCCTGCCCTGGCTGACATGGGCTGCGTAGGCAGGATTCCACCCACCTTATTCATCTAAGGTAGGATTCTCTCACACCACAGTGCTGCTAGTGCAGCCAAGGGGTGACAGGGCTGCTACTCACCTGCAAAAGTCATTTGCACGATTGGCAGTTGTGGGCAGATGACTCCACCACCAAATGTCCCTGGAAGTCCAAAGCCATGGCATCGCCAAGGATGCTGTGTTTGCTGTTGGGGATTGGGTGAGTTTCCATGTAGCTACGCCACTGCTCATCTTTCCCACTGCCTCAATACAACCTTGGTTTATAACATGTTGTGAAGCTCCATTATTGCTCAATTCAAAAAGGTATAAAAGCTTAGTTTCTGACAAGGTCTATAAACTCACATAGATCATTGCATATGTAAAAGAGATGATCATAAGTACATCTTCCAGAAAAAAAAGAAAAACAAAACAAACCTTGTTTATAAAACACTGGAATTCATCAGCCATATTGTTATTATACCATTGACATCTCAATGCTAACATCATCAGCTTGGATTACTGAAAGCAGAAGGTTTCAAAATTTTTACATTTTTTACTTAATACATATATGCTGCAGTTCTTTGAAAACTTGTGGACCGTTGAGGAGAGCCCATGACAGTTGTCCATCTCACCAGAAGCAATGGCTGCATCCTATTCAGTTTTTGAATGATGCACAGGAGCTGATGCCCTGCAAAAGGGACTTTGTAAACAAAATACTCAGAGATTCTGTACTTTCAAGTTATTACCAATAACTCTGCAGTTCAGCAGCTGTGCTATATATTGCTTAGTTGTAGGTTCTTACTCTGGTAAAGGATTGAAATAGCATCACATTTTTAGTTTGAAATACCACATGAGTCACATTAACAGAGCAGCACAGAGCTAGTGCACATCTAGCTTTTTCTGCTGGGGCAGATTATGCACAAGATGGCCATGAAAGAAACAGGAAAACATTTTTGTACGGTTTTATAAAATTGCAGCAACAGGGAAAAGCTAGGTTTTCTTCCTGTAGGAATTAAAAACAACTCAAGGAACAAAGAACAGTTTGCGACACTTCAGAAACAACTTGTTCTATCACCACTTACCCATCCATGTAG
The DNA here is from genome assembly GCA_013398955.1 of Callaeas wilsoni. Classification (NCBI taxonomy): domain Eukaryota; kingdom Metazoa; phylum Chordata; class Aves; order Passeriformes; family Callaeidae; genus Callaeas; species Callaeas wilsoni. Next base: position 15,898 of record VWPU01011123.1, read on the forward strand.
TGCTGTTGCACTTAATGTCATAATATAGCAGTGCTCTCATGGACAGATCATGTGGCCAAAGTGCCTTTCAGCATCCTTCAGAATTATACATGTGCTTCTGACAGCTCGTTCTCCCTTTTGCAATAGTATGCTCAGCCTTCTTCTATCTTCTGGTCAGTTGAAGTTGGCAGCACAAAAACAGGCAGCCACCTTTTTCAAGCTGCAGCTTAAGATAAAAACCTCAAGCCTAGATTTCCAAGACTTTTGTCTGCCTAAGTAGTCAAGTATAGTGTTCTATGAGCTCTCTTCACAGCCATCTCCTGCAGGTTTGGAAATGCCGGACAACCCCCTGATCCGTCTTCACCTCACTTCCTTCCTCTACTCTTCTCAGAAACAAGAAAGGGTTCTGTGGACATTGTGGCTGATAATGCTAAAAAGCCCAAGACACCCACTCTGCATGCCAGGACAACGTGCAATGACACAGTAACACTGGAAAGTCATTTAAAGAAATTGTTTCTTTCCACAAAGATGCCTATAACAAAATTAAAGAAAAAACAATGCTTTGCTAAAACTCTAGCCATGAAGCTCTTGGGAACCAGAAGAAATTGCGTGGGGCATGACTCCGCAGTTGAAACAAGGTGTTAAGTGCCATCTGAAGCACTTCAACAGTGTCTATGTCAGCAGCTTAGTGATCAATGTAGACTCTTTTTAGGTGTGACTTCTACATATGACCACAGCTGGAGTTATATGCATTTCAATAGCAGGCAATATTGGTGTTACACTCCAGAACTTAAACACAGGAGTTAGACCAAAGGTTCCTTTACTCTAATTTCATGCAAGGAGAAATCTCAACCAGATATTCTCAAGAGGTCATAAATACATAAAAGTTTACTGGTAAAAATATACAAAATTAAGGAACTTTGGCAAAGGAGTAAATACAACATCAAAGACAATAGAAAACACTTATTATTGCATTACTTAGTATTAATTTAATATTAGCTTATCACAAACTCAGCCCATTCAACCTAGAAACTTTTAAACCTATGAGATGCTAAGTTACCCAAAAATGTTCCATGTAAAGAGGAATGAGGAGAAGAGGGAGAAAGACAGAAAAGGTCCAGAAAAACACACATATAGCCACGAACTCCTGGGTTCTCACACAGCATCCAAGAGAAAGCAGGGTCCAGACAAACTACCACCTCACGGTCAGCCCCTTTTAAACCCTTGATCCTTCATAGGCCCCGCCCCTCAGGTGGGACTTTCAGTTGTTTGGCCAATCAGAAGCTGGACTGGCACACCACTGCCCCGCCCCCAGTGTGATTGATGGACAGCTCTGCCAATCACAGGCTGGGCTTGCACTGTCCCAGTGTGTGATTGGTGGACAGCCCTGCCCGGCTGGGGGGCGGGACAGGGCATTGCCTCACCCATGCAAAGCCCGGCCCGCCCCTTCGCCAGACACGGACACTGGCGCTCCAAGATGTCTCCGGACGTTGATCTAATCCAGTCTCTGACAACTGGTTCACATAAGAAAAGTTGCTCTTCCTGTTGGAACAAAGCAGGAAGATGCTCAGTGGAGCCTGCGTGCAGTGCCCCTTCTGTAGTGAGGACACAGGACACTGTGCTTCAGGGGGTAGGCCACAAGCTTGCATTCTCCTAGCAATGACTCATAGAAATACAATATTGGAAAGATCATATACCTCCCTCTCATGCCAAAAAAGCTTAAAAAGGTGAGGAAGATCACTGAAAAGCAGCCACTGTTTCCTAAGCTTTTCATGGAGACAGCTTAGCAGACTTGCGGTTACATAACCGAACATCCAAGACACTGATTTGTAGGCTTTTGCATCAATCTCATGGCTCAATTCTAAATTGTTTTTCTTATCTGACCACTAGCAATTTTAAATAACCCACAGGCCAAGCAGGCAAAAGGTTCCAGAGCAATAACCTAGAGACTTTGCAGACAATTGGTTTAAACCTTTTCCAGGTGTCATACTACCCAGCGGAAACACAGATTACCTTGCAATGGACTGCTGTTGGTTACTTGCAGCATAACGTGATCCGATTCACCTGGTTTGTCCTGGATAACAAATATACCCATTTTTCTGAAACACACCAGAGCAGAGCCTGAAAAGTAACATAAACCACAATTGGTAGCAAGCTCTACTTGGCCTCAGTGATGGAGGAAGTTCAAGAGCTGGTCTGAGGCTACAAGATTAGCAAAGTCATTAGAAAGCAATAAATAATTATGGCACTATCTGCTTGAAAGGAAGTTATAATACACAGATGTCTAACATCTATAGAAGCAAAAGTGCAAGGGCAGGAACCGCCATGAGCGGGAGCTGAGCTGTCCACTGTGGCTGCAGCACAGAACCAGTCAGAGCAAGTACCTTGCTGCCTCACTGGTGCGTAGCTGGTCTACCCTGGGCTGGTGGTGCTGAAGCTCTGATTCCCATGTACATGTGCATATTGGTGGGAAGGAGGGGGGCCTGCTCACAGAGCAGGTATTGCTACCCACCTGCTACGCCTGTCCTACCAAGTAAGTAAATTTATATATCACTAAATGATATAGTTTTCTTCTAGCCGCCACACAACCCTGTATATCCAAATGAGATTATAAAGGTATTTGGAGCATCTTGTATTTAATCTTTAGCAATAGACTCCAGTTTCCCTCAGCCATTCATGTGCTAATGCTAAGAGTTTATCTTGTTTAGAACATGAGCACTGTACTAGGATGTTCCTGTTCTAGACAAGGGAATTGCCCTCCATCACCCTCCCTGCTGGGACAGGAGAGTTTTTTACATAGTGAATTGCTGTTGCAGGGAGACATTTACCTATATTTATACTTTATCTTTGGCCAACAGAGGAATGAGAATATTCTGGTCAGGATAGCTTTCTCCTCTACAAAGACATAAATGCACACATCACTGATATGAAGAGCCAAGTACAGGTGAGAATACTCAGAGTGCTATCACATGCATTTTTCCTGAAATAAAGGGGTTGAGAAAATCACCATTAGCAGACATTTGGTTATTCAAGCAGCTGGGATTAGTTTCAGTAAGAATTATGTTTTGCTCCTGTTTCATTAAAATGATTTCCCTTTTTCCCTGCTGCTAAAATTTGGACTGCTGGAAGAAAAAAGCTAAAAAGGCAGAAGCAGATATAAACACTTTATCTCAGCAGCTGCATGTAAGATCTCCTCCTGCAAACAGCTTCCAGCTTTCTAAAAGCAGAGCAGTGGTTCGCCTTCACCTCACTGCTCACTGTCCAAGCTTTCTGGAAACAGTCAGTCACCACTTAAAGAAACCCCCTCACCTCCCCTGCTCTCTTCCCTCACAAATTTTACAGTACTGCTCATCTGAACTGGAAGCAGCTTCCCTCAGCAGCACCTACTCTTCTTCATTAAGATTTCTTATGTTTACAATTATGATTTTGGGAATTTTTTTGGTGGGGGGGCAGGGGGGTGGTGTTGCCAATATGTGTTTTCGTGAAAGCTCCCCTTAACTGTAATTTTCTAATTACACAGTTCTTTTTTGGCTGGCAATCATCTAAAGTGCTGCATGGCTTTTCCTCCTTCTCTGGAACGATGTGTTCCAGCACTGCATTAGTTGTCAACTGCTGTGTTATATTTGTCCAGTTTTTTCACCCTTTCCATTTTTTCAGCTGTGTACCAGAATGCTCTCTTTACTGATTTGTCCCACACTCCTCTTTCTGCTCCTCTTTTAACCTTGAAATGCAAACTCTTTGTGTACCCATGTCACTTCTGCTTTTAAAAGGACACCTGTCTTCCCCTAATACCCACTATGGGTATGTTATCCTCCCTGCCACCCTCACCACTCCTCTGGAGCTCCAGTTCAAATGACACATGCATTTCTTCCTGCATCCACACCATGTAAGCTCACTTTTGGACAAGTTCTCCATTCCTACCCGCAGCTGCTGATGGAGAGGTGGGTTCTCTAGTGTATGTCCTAACAATCTGCCAAGACACATTGATGAAAACGCATGTCACAAGTTCACATATACACGTCTAAGGTGTGGGTCTCTGTGCTGCCACCCAGACTGTCGCTCCAGTACCTGGATGCTCATGGCATCTGACTAAGTTGCTGCTCTCTTCCACTTACTCCAAGATCTCTCCCCACATCCACACATTTTCAAATTTTGTTTGTTTGTTTGTTTGTTTGGGGTTTTTTTGCTTTTCAAGCTTTTTTTAGTTTTAAAATTGATTAATTTTCTCAAAAGTATCTTGATAATTTCTTTGTTATAATTTAATCATAATGAAGGTCATCCAAAGCAAACTCAATCATTATTACTTTCTTCCTAGCAGTATCAGATTTTTGGGCAAACATCGTTTAGAATGATTTGTTTGGGGTATTCCATTCACTCACTCATATTCCTGTTGTATCAGCTGTTGTTACTCAGGCCATATTATCATGGAGATGCCATGCAGATTTCTAGACACACTGTTAGCACTAGAAATCCTTTCCTCTCGCTGTCCTACAGAGGTATATATTATTCCCAGCAAAGGTTATGCAGTTTCAACTGTCATATGTGTAGCTTTGTTATGAAATTACAGCCATAAATTATCCTTCAGAAGAGATTACAGCATTATGAAAAAGGCATCTCTATCTTCCTAAAATAGAGAATTTCTTATTTCATACATACAACAGTGCCAGTCCTCGCATGTATTCTGACTCATCAAAGGCCAGAAAAGAAGACAGAAAGCAATTGAACTGGAAAGCAAACATCACTATAGTGCCTATGAAAACCAGCATGGATTTACAAGACAAGTAATTTTTTTTTTTCCTAAAATGACACTTCACTAAAAATCATTCAATAGGTCTTTTAAATCATGGTGAGAGTTATCACCACTATTACTAAAAAGGCCGAAAATAGCATTTCAGATTCTGAGCTCCTCCTGTGTGTTACATGCGCTGCAAGTAGTTCCTGTAGGCTGGGAGGACAATTGTTGCAGAAACTGTAGCCACAGTAACATCTTTCTCCTGCATCTTCACATCGGTAATGAAGAGCAAATCAGGCTCCAGTTATTCACGAAGTGTTCAAAACATTGGCACTTACAAATTCCACAGCCACCTCTGCCTGCAGAAAGACTACCTAAGGAATGCTCCATCATGCTGTGGCACAAGAAAAGTGCATGCCTGAATTGGCAATGTGATCTTTCACTGTCTAGGTAAGGTTATATTACCCAGTGAGAGAGGGGATTCACCCTAGCAACCACATGCAGATAAGCACTGACTCCATCAATTACATTTGTCCCCACTGGAAAAAAATAACAATACTGCTGTATTTTTCCGATCTAGGCCATAGGGAAGACTATAAACATTGATATTTTTCAAATAGGCATGGCCCAGCATGTAATGACAACATGTATACCTTCTCTGTCTCCTGTTGTCTCTCTGACAACTTTTTTTGAAGAAAGTGGCTAGAGGTGTCATGATACTTGTACTGGCTTTATGCGACAAGGTGCTGGACAGTGGAGGATGCAGAAGAGTCACTGAGAGCAGAGGACAGGGCTATCCTGTGTGGGACACATCGAGTTCCAGATGGCTCCAACCAATCCACCATAGAGCACAGCTGATCCGCACTGCCACGATGGCGGCACCTCTGGGACAATACATTTAAGGAAAGGCAAAAACCACTGTGCAGTAAAGTGGTAGGGAAAATGTGTGAGAAATAGCACTGCAGACACCAAGGTGAGAGAAGAAGCAGGCAGGAACGGTGCTCCATGCACTGGAGCAGAGATTCCCCTTCAGTCCATGGAGAAGACCATGGGGGAACAGGTTGCCACCCTGCAGCATACAGATGATCACGTCGGAGCAGATATCCACACTGCAGCCATGGCAGACACCGTGCTCGAGCAGATGGATGTGCTCTGAATGAACTGCAGACTGGAGAGACCATGCAGGAGTGAGTTTATCTCGAAGAACTACAGCCCATGAAAGAACCCATGCTGGAGCAAGGGAGATGTGGAGGAAGGAGGCACAGAGATGAAGCGTTATGAACTGACTACAATCCTTATTCCTCATCCTTCTCTACTATTCAGTGTGTGGAAGGAAGAACATACAGGAGTCATGAAAGAAGGAGTGAAATTGAGCCTGGGAAGAAGGGGATAGAAGGGAAGTGTTTTAATTTTTGTCTTTATTTCTCCCCATCCAACTCTAATGGATAATAAATTAATTTTCCTGAAGGCGAGTCTGTTTCACCCTTGATGGTAATTGCTGAGTGATCCATCTCCCTGTCTGTATCTTGACTGTTGAGGTCTTCTATCCTATTTTCTCCCCCTGTCCTGTTGAGGAGTGGGAGTGACAGTGGCTGAGTAGGTGCCTGGCAGCTGGCCTGGTGCCTGGCAGCAGTCAGCCCACCACAATGCTTAACCATGGAAAAGTGAGTGACGATGCAAAATGAAAGTTTCCAAAAGTGTCGGTTTCACATTGACAAAGGAAAAATCTTGCAACATGGCAGTATGTGGGTCATCCTCGTTGAGGCCATAGTCCTCCCTACCCAGCTTCTTTCTGTTTAAAGCATTTCTTCTCTTTGGTACTTGGCAACTCTGGAGGACTGCATATATTTGAAAATCACCCATGGGATAGCTAGTTTTAATCCATTGATGCTTCAGGCTCTTTTTGGTTTTGGTTTGGTTTTTGTTTTTGTTTCTTAGGCCCTTTGTCCTAGTCCTTTAAGAATGCTTTCTCTTTGTTTCCTTCTCATCTCCTGTGTGCCACACTCTGGCTTTTGCCCCCTTCTCTTCATCTTGCCCCAAATGTGTTAGTGCCTGTTATGTTTCTGAACTTACTTCACAATGAAACATTCCTGTCTAGTACCAGAACGTGTAAAAACTTCAACAGGTAACATTAATCCATGTCCCCTCGGCAAGCATGAAGAGCTGGCTACACTACATTTCAATTGATAAGCTGTTACCTTAAATCACAACAGCAGCCCATCCTCAGTACCTTATTAAAATTATCATAGAAAAAAATCAAATCACTTGTTAATGCTTTATGACTTCATCTCACTCACAATGATGCAACCACTGAAACTGGAGTGCTATGAATACCAGACACAGCAGACAACTGGGTAGCTGCCGGCTCTTCACACTGTGCTAATCTCCTCTCCTCTGTTTTTTCAGAGGTTTCTGTTCTAAATTTTACAGCACTGAGCTTGCTTTAGGCAAGCTAGCAGAAATAGATAACTTGGTGCATGCCTCCTCCCCACCAAGAAAATTCAGAACTACCCTCTCATTACAAGGAAAGAAGACAATGCGTGGGTTTATTCAGGATGAAACATTAGTAATTACAATCTGTCATTGTCTCTCTGTATGTTTGGGTTGTACTGTTAGCCTTTGGGTGACACTGGGTAACACTACAAAATGCACAATAATTTGTGACTTTTTCTGAACTGACAGTGATACTGACTTCATCTTGATGACAAAAAATTATCAGCTTTTATAGACTTAGCTTTTGAATTTTCTTCTGCTTTAACATTGTAAATTTTTATATAAATTATTTTCAAGCCCCATAACAGCTTTTAAAATGTCATTAAGTGTAATCCTAAACAGCCTTTGCTATTATTTTTATGAGTGGCAACATTTGACTTCAGTAAGGTGGTGCTTATGCACTGCCAGAGTCATTTCCTAGTTAATGTGTTCTCTATTATAAAAGCCTTCCAGTTTCTAAAATGATGCCAAGAATTCTCAGCCTAGGCTCTAAAGGACTGGGAATGTCTTGACCTGGGTTTAGGCTCTATACAGACTCCGAGTCTACCAGTGTTTTGAGGAACTGATACACACTGGACTGTTACTGCCAACACCTCGTGTCTGATCAGCTGCTGGGGTGAGCCTGTGGGTATAACTACCACAACACGTTTCAACAGGTTTATCAGAAACTGCATTTTCTCAAAGCTGAGCACACACACCTGTTTAAAGGCTCTTTGCTGAGGCTGAAGAAGCTGTCTCACGGCTATCACCATGCCAGCTTGTCCTCCTCTGGTATCTGATCCTGGAAGGGCCTCAAGCTGCATGGTGTCCTCACCTAAGTATTTTTTCCCACCCCTTCTCAGACACTAACTCCTAAATGGCTTCTTTGGGAACAGCCCCTTTGTATGAAATTTTTGGTATTGCCAAATGTGTCACAAACATCAAATATTGAACACTCTCCCTGCATAAGGAAAAGATATAACTCTGCAGAAAGGACTCTTATTCAAAAAAATCAGGGAGAAAAATTCTTAGAGTATTTGTTTATGAAAAAAATGTTATACATGCCTTATGCCAAGAGTTTATGTCAGAATAGAACTGAGTTATCTCGTCCTTTATAAAACAGATCTTTTAATAGTTGAAATTGAATCTTCACAGTAATACAAAAATTTACAAAAGAAGGGACCATGGAGGCCATCCAGTCAAGCCTCCTGTTCTCAGCAGGGCTAACTTCAAGGTTAGGTCATGTTGCTCAGAGGCTTGTCCACTCAAGTTTTGAAAATATCCAGAGATGGAGATATCACACTGATAGCGTTCAACTGAAATTTTAAAAAAAACCCATCCTGTGAGGGAACAGTGCCATTTTTTAAATCCTTAATTATACTCTCATTTCCAGTATTTAGATGTACATGTTGAAGATGGATGACTAAACAAGGTACAACCAATCTTTTACTTTCAAATACATAGAAAACTATGTAAAACTGAAAACCCACAGCACCCTGACTGGGTAGGAACATCAGCTGGACATGCTACTTACTCATCTGTCTGGAAAAGGTGCATTAAGTCTTTACTTAGGGAATGCCCTACACTGGAGTCTTCCTCCATAGGTTTATCCTCAAACAAGTCTTCTTAAAGAGAGCAGTTGGAGAGAAAAAGTAAAATCAGAGAGCTGACTAGGTCTTGCACACAGTTCCCATAAAAGTGAATTGCCTGCAAAGCTTTTGGTAGTCCTTCCTCCTTCAGCTACTACAGTCAAACCTCTTATTAGTACAGACTAAATTAATAGTTCTTATTTCCAGCAAATGTTTGTAAGAAAAAAGTGTTTTCTGTAATTAACACTTTTCTCTCAAACTTTTTTGTTAGCAGACAACCCCAAGTGCACCAACTTTCATCCACACACACATTTTTAAAAGAATCAATACAGTAAGTCAATAGTTCTTATTTTCTGACATTGCAATTCAAGTTCCCATTTCTAAAATTTTCCTTTGATCTCGAGTTTTCCTTTAATATTACCTATCAGATATTATTTCATTTTCACTGTCATACATGTAGCAAATATCTTAACTCCATCTGTTTTTAAACATTTTAATCACTAAAATTGTTTCAGCCTTGCATCTACCATTAATCATTACACTGTGAATCCACTAATTACAATATACAAGTTATCACTAAGATTGCTTACAGTTGATGTCAATACAATGGAACTGCAGTCTATTTTACTGGGTTTTTTTCAATTTACTATGGGTTTTCCTTGTACACCACTGCCAAACTATTCATGGTTTCCCAATAAAATGTGAAGACCTGAAAACCCCATTGTTCTTTCGTTACCTCCTCATTCAATCAGAAACATTTAGGTATGTTCCATGAAATGCTTTTTTATTTATCTATTTTTCTTCCACAGAAGCATTAACAAGAAGTCTTAAAGAAGTCAATTTTTTAATATCTATAACCAGGCACTTTCTTAATGCCTTTGGTGCTTGCAACTAACACAGATTTTCACTGTTCATAATAGAAGACTCTTCAAACCAGGAGTCATTAACAGCAGTGTTTTCCAGGAGACCAATACTGGGAAATGAAAAACACATCTGCAATTTACAAAACAAACATTTAGCTATCACAGAAAAAAAAAACAAAAAGAAAACTCAAACAAAACTTTCAGGTCGCATTTTTTTTTGGGTGCACTTAAATTCTAGGATTTTTATTTTTCCATGATTGCATATTGCCTACATTTGGGCACATGCTCAGACTGAACTTTTCTTCCTACCAGAAGATTCCCCAAACAGGGAAATGGGCATACAGAAAGGTCAGGCTGCACTTCAGCACTAATCCCACTGACAATATATACAAGAATTCAACAAGACGGGTTTCATACAGGATTTTCCACAATCTTCAAATGCATCTCAAGATGCGTCATAAGCTGGAGAGCACATGTCCATCCCCACAGTAAACCCTAATTCTTATTCCACTGTGCACAGCAGGCTAACCCATTCGCTGCCATAACTTTCCTTCTCCAAAAAACGTGAATTACTCCATTCATATTCAGGGCAGTTTCTCCCTACACCATCATCATAAGTGTCTAGATAATACAAGGAACTTGGACTCTTGTGAATGCAGCCCAACAGCACCTCTCTGTAGTAATCTGCTTTCACCTAACAGATGGCCAAAACCTGGTTTAGCCAAACATTTGAGCATTAATTATTCAAAATCAGGAAACTAAAGGAAGATTAACTGCTTACCTAAAAATGCAGCCATTCTTCTTGGAAAGAAAGTCAGGTCTTCCCTCCTTTGTGAAACTAAATTTTATGCCAGGATTCTACTGTCCATCACATCATCACATGGAGATTGTCCAGTTCTGTGCATCTAGTTGAGGTCCCAAAGCCAGTCTCAACAAAGAAACCAAGAGCCACTGGGGTCTATATTTTAAGTTGCACCAGGGAGCATAACAGAATCCACAAGCAATCAGAACTCTGAGGTAATTTCTTTGTCCCCATAAATCTCCAATTATTCTTAGGTTAATAAATGTGCTTAGAAGGCAGCAGTGATCAAGTACACTACAAAGAAATTCTGCTTAGTAAAAGTATGTCATAGGGCACTATTAGATAAACACAGTGAGTGATTAGCTTTGGGTGTATGGCATGGCTAGAAAGCTCGGAGTCACTTGGCTACTGCCCTCCCATGTTCCAAATGCAGACTTCCTTTTCATACTGGTAGCAGCAACAGCTGTAGGACACAGCACAAAGGAACCAGAGCAGGTGCTGTTTCTCATGCACAGCACAGCAGACTGTGCATGGGCCAGACACGCTGGTAGTAGGTGTTGGCTCATAGCAGGCACTCAGAAAAACCCAGCCGTTTTCAGTGTTTCCACAGAGACGCCCAACACAGTGTTTAAGTCTTAGTGGTGACATTTTTTTGCTTTCCTAACCTTGAAGGTAAAAGACCCTGCCTGCATTTTTCCCTAACAAGTAGGGTCCTACAGAAGTCTGCAGCGTCTTTGTACCCACAGAAAATATTTAGCAGTAGGGCCTAAAAGAGCAATTACTAATGCCTGCGGGAAGCATAGGCGCTGTTCCATACACTTAAGAGGTGTGCTGGGCTTTTTATTATGATGAGGATCTGTAGCACAAAACTTCCTTCATGTGAATGTTCCTCAAAGCCTGTTTTGTGAATACTGCTCCAGTGCTCCTGAAACGGCGATGTCCTGAAGAAAAGCAAAGTCAGAGCGCCACCTGCCGCTGCTTTTTAACGGGAAAAAGGTGCTGGATGCCGGTTTCTCCTCCTCATCTTCCACTGCGCACTGAAGTTCCCTTGGACTCACAGCCAACTGAGAGCGGGTTTATTGCACGTGTATTTGGACACCAACACTCTTTAAAACTGTTTTCGGTGTTCATCAGGAACTGGTTAATATTTTGCACTGAGCCCTTAGCAACTTCAGTTCAAATCTCAATCACAGAAAATTTCTTCCAGATATCAATATTCCAAAGCAAAGAGCTGTAAGACACAGAAAATTTATTGGGCAAGTATCACTATCTGATTGTCCTGTTCATATATTCTTCTCTAGGAATCTGCTACTGGACACTGACAAACACAAATGTTGTACCAGTTAGTCCATAAAAGTCCGCTGTCCATAAAAGGAAGGCTTTCCTGTAACAACCTTAGCCTTATAACAGCACTAAAAAAAACCCCACCAAAACTAGAGGTAAGCCCTCAAAAATGCTCTCATATCTGCAAAAAATAACCCAGCAGATTGGTAGTTAACAGATACTAAAACTACTATTTTAATTTTTCCTTTATATGTTAAACAGATCAAATAAAATAAACTATCAAACACACAGACAAGTATTTCATTCCCTCAATGTAAACAGAAACAAGCTAAATTAAATAGCTCTCTGAATGTTTCCATGGAAAGAATGTCTCACAGATTTCTTCAACTTTCTGCCTTTGGCCTTCTTCCTCAGACTGCCTCTAGAAGTCTTTTTTTTTTCCCATTGAGGATGAACTTCTGAGTTAATTAAGTAAGGATAACATACTTAACTTGAACAGTTAAGGTGAATCTACACTAACGGTTTACTGAGCAGCATCACTTCTCCTAGGTATGAATGTGCTGAGTATCCGTGCCCAGAGTTACAAGGAGCACACTTTGGGCACACAGCCTGCGCACACACTGTGGTTTCTCTCCTGAACTGAGCAGAAAGCTTCACACTGAGATGCAATCCAGAGTACCAGGGTTACTGGGGACACAAAGTACAGCCTTTAAAGCAAGAATTCAGCAACTCTGAAGTCCTCCCGTTATTTGCAAGCAACAAATCTGGAAATCTTTATATGCCTTGTCCTTCCTCTATAGTTGAAGGAAATCCAAAATGATCAGGAAGGTAATAGGAGACCAGTCACAAGCTTATGTACCTTCCAAAAGAAAAAACAAAACAAAACAAAAAAAAAACCAAAAACAAAAAACCAAACCAAACAAAAAAAACCACCAGAGCAGTATCTTGGTGGGATCATCACTGCAAACTGCTAGCTGAGACAAAAATGTGTATGTGGCCTTTCTACTTCCAAAGTGGACAACTTCAACACAGTATTTAACCCATCAATGTAAGTGATCCTATACCACCATTATATCTTCCGTATAGGAGAACAAAAACAAGGGTAGCTATTGGAGGGTCATCACCCCGATTCTGGTGAATTTAGTCATCAAAAGGACCAAGAATTTCATGGTGAGGTTGAATGATCTGATAGCAGTCTGCAAAGGTCACAAGGCCATCCCTGCAGAGTCCCACCCTACCAAATCAGTAGTGCATGAAGTTAAAATTAAAATGAAGGCAACATTTGAAAAATAGAGATAAAAGCTAAGTCTGCTAAACCCAGGAAAATCCATCTCTCTTACAGGGAATTGAAGAAATTTGTCTGGGAGAAGAAAGACAAGGCTACTGCACTACTCAACAGGAGGTCTCTGAAGCTTGAAGACACCAGAGGACCCTCTTGAGAGATATTCAAAGGTTTTGGAAAAGGGAGATTAACCACTCTCCCCAGTGAGAACATCCCAGTACCCTGGAGTCTCCCTATGGGCATTTTTGAAGCCAAAGAGATTTGATAATGCTAAAGCTCTGACTTTGGCACAATATTGTACTGGTGAGAGACAGTTAATTCCTGTGGTTCATGACATCTGGAAGATTGCCTATCTACTGCTAGTGGTGAAAGCCTAGACTTAATCTTTAAGTAAAAGATCTCTGCCTGCATCTTTCTCCTAGCAACAGCTAATGACACAGTGAAGCCATGCAGTAGTTTGACTTCAGGGAAAAGGGGCAAAGAAAGCAGAGCAGCTACTTTCATATGATCATACATTTATTTGTTTTCATTAGGACAACAGTGAAACAGTTTCTCTCCCTGTCCCTCTGTGAATGTGCGTTACCCATATCGTGTAAATGCAGCGTCTGGCAAGATATTAGGAGAGCCTCTTTCGAAACCATAGACAGTGCTGTTACGCAATGTAAATTTAATTGCACTACAGAGAAAGCAGCAGTAACAAGGAAAGGATGCTACAATGTACACTGCCAAAGGGTGAATGTTGCCATTCCTCATATTGCTGTGTGTGGGGTCAAGCACACAGAGAAACACCGTCCTTTAATTGATAATGCAGGCTGTAGAATAGATTTTTAGTGGTGCCCCAGGTGTTCCCATATTTTGTCATTGTCTTTCCTCTGCTGTGCTTTTTCTTTCTCATTTTGTATTTGCCAGTATGCCACCAAAAGGCACTGCAAGGGATAATTTATTTATTTTTTTTTTTTTAACAAATGGCTACTACCTTACTTTCTGGCAGTACTCCTAATGGTACAAGCAGGGCATGGAAGGGCTGGACACAGAATGTTAAAATAGGAGGATGGAGCTGGAAGAGCGGATCTCCAGTTGTAGAATACTTTTCCAGGACGTACAGGATATAGTTACTGGACAGATATATATTTCTTGCTGAATTCCTTTATTTCAACAGAACATGGGCTTTTCCAGTCTAAATCCCACAACTCTCAATTTGAAACTGGTTACCTTTTGCACTGTAAAGTTCTTTAACATGCCCTATGCACAATCACTCCCATGACTGCTTCTCGGCCAATGGCAATTTTAAAAACAGATACAGTTTTATGTGTTTCACAGTCCAAATATCACACAGTCCTGGAATTACAAACATTAGGCCTGCAACTAAGAATTCAGGAGTTAGGTCTGCAATTCTTCTGTCCGCATCTCTAAAAATTAGTCTTTGCCCAAAATATTCTATGTGATCTCCTTCTTGCATTCATCATTGACCTGGAACTTGTGCAACTTGACATTTCTCACAGGTTTTCCAGATATGCTGTGTGTTAGCTTCCTAAACGTTTTTGCTGATTTATCTCTCATACGTTTCCTTTTTCAGTGCCTCAAAGCTTCCATCCACAGGTAAATTCCTTGTACAAGGATGATGTCTCAGCTCTTAGGGGAGCTGCAAATCTCTGTCCCTACCACAGACACCTACAAAATTGAGAAATCCTCAGAACTCAAAATCTCTGATAATTCCACAGAAATTTCTGACACAGAAGTGTAATATAAAATCCATGTACAGAACAGTATCTAAAATCTCTATCATAATCTTCCCAACAGTGGACTTGTCAGCACTGGTGTGCTATTATGGGAGATAACCCTGAATTAAAATACATCTATCACACACTGAAGACCAGTGTGTGAACAATTCAAAACATCATGACCACAGCAATACCCCCATCCAGTCAGGAATACAGCTAGAGATATTTCCCACCAATCATGAGGGAACGACACTGTGGAACAACCTATGAATCTGTAACTCAAATTGCAAAAAAGCTGGAAGAGGATTAACTGACTGCTTCTCAAATCTTCTGATGCAAGATGTTGCAGTGGAGCTCCCACACCTGTGCCAGAAAATTTCAAAATGTGAATATTCTCAGGTCATAGGCTTTTAGCTCACAGATATTAAGGAGCTGATAGGTTCTTATTCAATATTGTCACATGTTAAATGTACAAATGTTTACAGCTTTGCAATTATTGTTGCATTTGAAAGTTTATAATTTGTGTGTGTCAATTTCTATATCCAAAAAATCAAATCTTAACTGAAGTGCTCACATGGTCTGAGCCATTTGGACAAATTATACCAACAGAACTGTGGACTGCTGAGGAGATGAAACAGACGGAACACCAGAAAGCAACAACCATGGATAGCTCCAGGATCAATAGATGGATGTGCTGCCTTTCTAGCTCTTGGCTGTCTCTTGCCGAATTACCGTCGTTTTTCCACCCTTCGTTCTTCATTCATTAGAGAATGATGATAAGCAAGAAACAGCAGGAGCCTCAAAGTACAAGATTTGTATCAAGTGTTCAGTCTCAGAGATAAAAAGGCTGAGATGTCTCAGAACAGTGACATGTTCAAAAAAATGTCTCTTCTGCTGATCCTGCTCCTGCTGCTCCCTGCTCCATGCAGCTTGTACTTCCCCTACACATTAAGAATGACAGGCAGGAGAGGCTGGGATGTGCCTTAAGAGCATGCCCTGAAGCAGAAAATACAATGCTGGCATGAAGTTCTGCAATCAGATCAGATACAGTCATGAAAGTTGCCCTGCACATCCCAGATACTTCTACTCCTTCTTGCCCTTTTACTACAATAGCTGTATTGCAACTTAAATGCACTGCATTGTGTCGGGTGCAATGCAGTCACACATCAAAGAAATGTAGAGATGCTAAATTTCCATACCATCCCATGGAATGACACGAGGTGGTATTTCTGAGATGAAAAACAATCAATGCAGCAATTCTGTGAGAAGAACACTTCAGGAGTCAAAGAGACAACAGAGTATATAATTAAGAACAGGATTTGAGACTGTCAAGACTGCTTTTTGCTTGCAACTATGCTTGGCCTCTTCCACCCTAACTGGACAAAGATCCCAACAGAAATAGTATCTGGTTGCTTTGCCAGAATACAGTAAGGCTTTGAAAGAATTCTGAGATCTTTGTTGGGATTAGTGGAATAATTTAACAGGAGGTCATGTTAGTAGGTAGAGAACAAAAAGACATTTGCATTTCAGACTGCGTGTACTGTCTGGGAATAGCGGAGGAAGAAAAATAAGCATGAAGACGCCTGAAGCTACTTTGCAATGAGTAAAAAAATCCTGACAGAAAGTGGATGAAAGAGAGGAAGTTAAGGGAATAAGATTCGGAAAAAAACACACAAAAGCATTTATTTCACTTCCAGGCTAAAGCAATATTGTTTAGTGAACATTACTAAAAAGTTGTTTTTTCTCCTTTTAAGTTGTGGAATCTTTGAATCAGAATAATTCAGGTTGGAAGGGACCTTAAAAAGTCATTTCGACCTCCTGCTCAAAGCTAGATTCACTATGAGGCCAGACCATGTTGTTCAGAGTTTTATCCAACGGTGTCCTGAAAATCTCCAAAAAAAGAGGCATCTCACCTCTTCAGATACCCTTTCCACTGTTTGACTATCCTCATAAGGAAAAATCTTTTCTTTTTATCCAGCCCAAACTTCCAGCTTCACTTTAGGTGCATTGCCCTTCATTCTCACACCACACCACCGGGAGAGCCCGGCTCCACCTTTTTTCCAAGCTCCTCATAAGCACTGTCAGGCTGCTGCTAGGTTTCTAAGTGCCAGGCCAAACAAGCCCAGCTCCCTCAGCCCTTGCCCCAGAACAAATTCTTCAACTCCCTGAGTATTTTGATAGCTCTCTGCTGAATTTTCACCATTTAGCTCTATTGTCCTTACATCTGAAGTATCCAAAGGTAGATGCAGATGTGTTCTGATGAATGCTGAATCCCTTAATCTCCTGGGTGTGCTGTTAATACAGCCCAGGAAACTGCTGACAGTATTTGCTGCCAGGTCACACTGCTGGTTTATGTTCAGCTTTTTGCATCTCCCAGGTTTCCCAGGCTGTGCTCAGCAGTGCTGCCTCCCAGCGAGCTGGTCCTAGTCCATATCCTTGGGAAATCAAAAGTATAGAGCAATGTAAGTCAGACTTTTGGAGGTCATCCAGTCAAACTCATTCTCAAAAGCAGGGGTAACCTCAAGCTTAGATGAAGTGGCATCCATCATCTAAACCTGAAACTCAAGAATTACATACATAAAACAATTCAGTCAGTTTTTAATTCTATTTCTAAAGAAGTCTTTACAACACTATGATTATTATTCTTATTTTCCAAGCACGTCATGACCAATAAAAGCTGGTACTATAAAAAGATAAAGAGATGACAGCAGCTGCAAAAAATAATGGAAGCTCTCAAAATAATTATTTTATAATGGCAAGGACAGGGAAAGTAAAGGATTTTAGTGAAACATGTCTTAGAATGAGTACCAGACTCAGGCTCACTTCTGTTGCATTGGGAAGCAAATGCAAATGAAAGAAAGCTTTTGAGCACAACCATGAATACAAGGAAAATCTTCAGAGCAGGTAAAAATGATGCCCTGGAAGTGACCACAGCAACAATAATCATCCAGACTCCTCTCCCAGGCTCAGCCTGTTTTCATAGTGAAGCTGCTCATGCCTCCCAAAGCTCTGGAAAGACTATCCAAGACAGTCAGTACAACACATGACTCCACAGGAGCAGGCTGTGAGACAGGCAGGAGATGCAGAGATGAGCAGTCCCTGTCCCCACAGCAGAACTCAGCAGTGGGATGTTAAAAAGCACAGAAACTGGGCTGTCAATACCTGTCACTAACCCCCACATGTGCTCTCCTACCTTTGCCTTGACTGATGAGGTGAGGGGCTGCCCCATTCACTCGCTCACACACCTTCTACATCTTCTCCTGCAGAATCAGAGGTGCATTTCCCTCACCAGGAAGTATAACAGGCACTTCCAAGTGGTTTCCAGCACTGCAAAATATCATCTGCTACCAAATGTGTGTAAGGGCAATGACTAGGAACATAATTTACCATTTAAATTTGGGATTCCCTATCATACATAGGCTTTTACCAGCCAGCTTGTTTTTTTCAACAACATGAACCTAAGATAAATGTCTGATTTTAGATCCTTTCCTATGTAAAGTAAATGAAGTTTCTCTGTTGTTATAAGGGGAAAAAATCCTTTTACCAATCAGGTTATTTTATCTTTCATCCAAACTGCTTGGATAATACTGTAGTGCAGAAGAAAATTACATAGGAATCTGAATCCTGCAACAGGAAACTGAGTGAGTTGTAGAAACTACTTAGGTTACTTATAATAACAAGAACAGAAACATTTCTATATTATTATTATTGGTACTGTATACTTTTGGTTAGTAAAGTATTTTAAAAATTAGGATCTAATTGTAGCATACTGGCTCTGCAAAGAAGCTATAAAAGGACAAGTACACACAATTTCCCAATAAAAGAGTAATGTATCTGTTCATTGCCTTTTAAGTATCTTCTGTTCAAATTTCATTCTTCACTAAAAATAAATGAAAGAGAACATATACCACACAAAAAATCTGGCAATACTTATGTATCTGCTACCATCTGCTGACAAACAGCATTATTGACTTTATCATAGTCAATCTTAAAGAAACAACTCCTGTTTCCCTATAGGAAAGTGTCCACTGATGCTACAGTGGCTGACAGTAAAAGCTAGATGAATTTTTAATTCAGCATGTTGCAGTCATAGTAAGCCAATAATTTCTTATCCACTCATCTTGTCTGCATCACAAATTCACCACTGACCAGCATATTCCACTCATACAGCAGTGACTGCATCCTGCATTCATTGAAACTCTTCAGCTGTTGCAGATAGTTTCTGAAGTCAATTACTGAGCAATTACATGAAACTCATTCCTCATTTACAAAACACAAAACCTTTTAATTTATTATTAGCTGTAAAACTGTCCAACAAGTCACAGAATGGGTCAGGTAGGAAGAGACCACAGTGGGTTATCTGGTCCCACCACCTTGCTCAATCAGGGTCATCCTACAGCACACTGCACAGGAGTGGGTCCAGATGGTTCTTGAATATCTCCAGTGAGGGCGAGTCCACAACCTCTGTGGGCAATCTGTTCCAGTGCTTGGTTACCCACACAGTAAAGAAGTTCTTCCTCATGTTCACGTGGAACTTCCTGTGCATCAGTTTCTGCCCATTGCCTCTTGTCCTGTTGCTTGGCACCACCAAGAAGAGCCTGGCATCTCCCTTCAGATACTGACAGACATTGATGAGGTCCCCTCTCAGTCATCTCTTCTGGAGGCTGAACAGGCCCAGCTCCCTCAGCCTCTCCTCATAAGAGAGATGTACCAGTCCCTTAATCATCTTGGTAGCCCTCAATTGGACCTGCTCCAGGTGCTCCACATCTCTCTTGTCCTGAGGAGCCCAGAACTGGACACAGCACTCCAGATGTGCCTCACCAGGGCTGAGCAGAAGGGCGGGATCACCTCCCGTGACCTGCCGGCAAAGCCCTTCCTAATGCACCCCAGGTACCTTTGGCCTCCTTGGCCACAAGGACACACTGCTGGCTCATGGACAGCTTGTTGTCCACCAGGGCCCTCAGGTCCTTCTCTGCGGAGCTGCTTTCTAGCAGATCAGCCCCCTGCCTGTACAGGTCCACGGGGTTATTCCAGTCTTCCAGTCTTGTTTTCCAATCTACAATGTGAGATAAAAATATCTTTTCTCCGCTAGTCTTAATTTTAAGATGATAATGGTAGTAGAAATGACCACCTTTCTGTCACCTTAATTTTACACCACTTCAAGTGAAAGCCTTGATTAGCCTCCAGATATTATTTTTGTTGAGAAAAAGACTAACAAAAACCTAAGGCAAAAAAAAAACTTAAAAAAAGCCAACCAACCAACCAACCAACCAAAAAAAAAAAAAAACAACCACCAAAAAAAACCCCACACCACCTCAGTTTCAGGTATCTCATATTAAATTACCAAAGTGTGACAGTGAAGAGAGACCAGGTCACAGTGATGACCTGTATCTGGTTATATGGTAAACTAAATTAAAAGATTATCTGCAATATTTACTTATACACGCACTTCAAAATATTTGGAAAAAAAAAAAACAAAACTAAAACAAACCAAAAAGCCGAAGCTTCACATCTTATAAGCCAAAATGTCAGAAAAAAAAAAATAATTTAATGAAAGCAGAATGTGGAGGTATATATTAAAATACTGTTTGTTCAACAAATCTAATCCTTTAGATTTGGCTTAGTTGTTAGGAAGCTGAGTTTGAAATGCTATTTAAGTGGTGAGTCTTAAGAGTAGTTGGTTCTTCCAGACCTAGAAGCATTTGGCAAATGGAGATATAAATTAGAGGTTTAACCTGTGTCTTGTTCCCTTTCCATTGTAAAATTTAATTTTTTTTCAACTTCCAAAGTTAAAAAATGTGTCCTTGAGCTCTGCTGCAGTGGCGAGAACAGGAGGGGGCCCTGCTGCCCCTCGAGGTGGGCGGGGGTCGCGGTGGGCATTACTTGGAGACAAGTAGGGTTTTTAATTTGACTTAAGTTCCTGCCTGGAGAGCTCAACTGTGTTTGTTTTTAAAGAACTCCCAGCTTGGCTTAAAGCTCTTTTTTATCTTGCACCTCCATCGCTAAGCCAACCCTGCGTGTAGCTGAGAGGAGACCAAAAGCCAACACCAGTGCTGGGCCATCGCCCCAAAGGGCCGGGTCCAGCGGGACCCCGCAGAGCAGACGGTGACACTGGTGGCCTCCCGACGTCAAACGCTGAAAACGCGACCAGAGCTCCTTCCCCGCTCCGAAACGCCAGCTCTGCTTCTGTCAGCCACCCTCAGCAGAAGGAGCCACCGGGGCGTGCGGAGCCACCTCAGCCCGTCTTCCAGAACACGGGATCTGCGGTCCCTTCGCCTCGGGGAATGCGGGCCCGCCGCGGGCCCCGCCGCCCCCTTCCCGCCACCGCCGCGCAGGGGAAGCGGCGGCCGCCCGAGTCTCGCGAGAGGCGGCGCTGCCCGCGCCGCCATGGAGCCGCCGGTGCACGGCCCGCCGGTGCACGGCCCGCCGGGGCTGTCGGCCGTGCTGGCGGTGAGGGGGAGCGGGGCCGCCCGAGGGAGCGGGGCTGTGCGGCGGGGAGGGGGGAGGCCCTGGCTTGGGGCCCGCTCCTTGCCGAGCCTGGTGCGGGGGGCTGCGGGGCGCGGTCCGTGACCGAGACCGGCCGCGCTCGGTCACTGTGGCCGCCCGGCGACGGCCCTTCTCCCGCCGCTGCCTGAGCCGCTTTCCCTCTGCCCGCAGAGCACGGACTGGTCCGAGCCCTGGCTGCTGGGGCTGGCGGCGTTCCACCTGCTCTGCTTCCTCCTGACGTGCGCGTCCCTGCAGCACCGCCGGGTGCAGGTCGGGCACTTCCTCTGCATGGGTGAGTGCGCGGGCACGCCGTGTGGTGCCGGGCGCCAGAGCAGTGCCCGCAGCTTCGTTTTTCTCTGCTAGCAGTGCATGTGTCTGTCGATGATAATCTGCGATAGAACGTGCTGTGACCTATAAATATGTACTTATTTGATTTCCAAGAAAACGTATGAAGTAGTGACTTAAAACTCTGGCCTTAGTGACGAAGTGGAATGAGTAATTTTACTGCATGGTCATTGCCGTGTGTGTCGCAGCTTTCCAATGAAGTGTTGCTGTGCTGGAGAAGCAGAACAGGAATTGACTGAGAGCTAGCAGTTGCTTTCTAGTCTGCCTTGTTCTAATGGTGCAGGTCAGTGAATACGGTCAGCTTTAGTTTCTGAAGCAAGTTCACCGTATGGCCTGCTGACAGCCGTCATAATGGCATGAGGAACAGCAAGACTGGCTTGTAGATTGCAGTAAAACTTGTGTTATCTCGGGGTTTATCAGCCTGAGAGTCCACAGTGACCTTGCCTAGCCAAAGCACTCATGGCTGACTGGCAGGACACATACTAGCTTTGGTTTAAGATCACGTGGATTTGGATTAGATGATGTATTAGAAGCAGTTTATTTTTAAAGAAATACCAAATCTAATATTTTTCTTTTATTTTATAGTAGGCTTAGTGTACTGCGCTGAATATATCAATGAATTAGCAGCCATGAATTGGAGGTAAATGTTTTCAGTTTCATTTTTTGAATAAAACTGTACAGCACAACGGAGTTATCGCTTAGCTTATAAGAAATGACAGTAATAGCATGCATTTATTGTACTGCTTAAAATCTGTTTATATGGGTACTTGTAAACTAACTGGTCAAAGAACTGAGAGAAAAGCAGAATGCTATGGTTAAGGGGAAAAGAATGTGAACTTTGGGGTTTGTTTTTGTTGGGTTTTCTTTAGTATTCATGTTTAATAGCTGAAGTTAAGAACCACTTCTCAGAAATACCGCTGCTGCTTTATATACTTACTTATGTGTATAACAAGTATTAACATTTGTCTGTTTTACTAAACCTGTATACCAGAAATAAACTGATGGTTTATTTTGATGAGCATTGAATTAATCTTTCCCTGATATGACCGAAAGTTACGTGTTTAACACCACTTTAGGCTGGCATCTAATTTTAGTCTTTATGTTTCACTTAAGGCATACATGACCTAATTACAGCTTTGCCACTTTTATTATTTTTGTTACCTATTTTAATATAAATAAGCAAAATACCTAAAAAAGTCATTTCAGATGCTTCAGAATAAGCATGATTTGTGATGCACTCTTGTAGTCATGTTAGTTAGCTTTTGCACAGTAAAACTGTAAAGAAGAGAAAGTGATATTAATATTCATAACTGAAGAGGTATCAACTGCCTCTTTTTTCTGACTTAATACAGTAGAATGCTGGCCTATGCTTGGTGATCCCAAGATGTGGGATGATGTGTACAACGTCTGTGTTGAATAGTTACTGGGAAAGTTGAATGTGTGAACTACACTAAATAAAGCTTCATCTTTCATTTTCTTTGTATTTCTTTCAGGCTCTTTTCTAAATACCAATACTTTGATTCAAGAGGAATGTTTATTTCACTTGTATTTTCAGCGCCACTGCTGGTGAATACTATTATAATTGTGGTACGTATGTGTTCATTCATATAGGTGCTTTCATTAAATGAGTAAGTAAAGGTATATGGATTAGCTGAATTCAATAATTCACTTACTTTTCAGGTCACCTGGGTTTACAGAACTTTGAATGTAATGACTGAACTAAAGATGCTACAGCAGAGAAGGAAAGCAGAAAAAGAGAAAAAGAAGTGAAAGCACCAGACACTGTTTTTCTTTCTTCAGTTGTAATAACGCCTGTCCGGGTAATCAGTCCTACTGTATGGATATGCAGAAACAGAAGTATTTTTGTGTCCAGTGTCAAGAGGGCTTTGTAATTGTGGCTGTGAACAATTACAGGTGAATGCAGGTATCTACAGTACATTTGAATTGGCTGTGAAATTATAAAACCCAGTCTTAACTTGTGCCCTTCAGTGTAAGATAGTTTTCCTCCATGACCAAGGCTGTTAGTATTGATGAGACACAATCTTGCAGTTTCCATTTGCCTGTGTATTTTTTTACTATGTCTTCATTCTGTGCTTATCAAGTATCAGTTTTTCTGCTGCTTAAGCCAATTGGAGCTGTGTTGTGAATTATAGTAAATGAGAGATTTTATTCGGAATAACTCAGAAATCCATGCTTCTGTGAAGCACTTCACTTCTTTATAAATCAAGTTTCATACTTCCTATGTGTACTGTGCGCCAGTGGCATTTTATAAATAAAACTATCCACTCACTGGATCTTAAATTGAGTTAATTTGTATTCATTTTTTATCAGACTTTTCCCTTCTTTTTTTCTCATAAAAATTCCCAGTTTGGCCAATTCCCCAGTTTAATTTCTGTAAACAATTCAAAATGATCTATGCATTTCTTTCATTTTATACTTCATGTTTTTAAGGCTTCTAGATAAATATGTTTTTTTAAAACTGGAAGAAAATTTGATAGTTTTATGCTTCTTTGTAGAACAGAAAGGAAGGGAAGAAACTTAGTAATGTTATATGGAATTTTGTTCCCTTTTTAATGCTTTTTTTAATAACTGAAAATTAAAAATAGTTAAAAATGGAGGAAGGCTTCAGTTTCACTTCAAGTAGCCTGTCTTTATTGAGTTAAGGTAATTTGAGAAGGGGTGTGAACACAATGGAGACTGTCTCCATATTTAGTAAAAGTTTTATCTTTCTGTGGAGATACACAGTTCTGTCTAAAATAGGTGTCATTTACGACATAAGAAAGACGATCTACAAAACTGACCTTATACTAATGTGAAAAAGATTTGGGTACAAAATTGTAGAACATCGTATCCGTTTCTTTACCTTTCCTGTGCCTCTTTGGCATTTCTTTGTCCACTCAGTGCTCCATCCAGAACTAGTGGCAGCTAGACTATTTTATATTAGCAAACTAAACAGATTCAGGTTGGTTTGTTGTCCCGTTCTGACCATTCTGCTGCGACTCTTGGTGCGGTGTTGGGTGGTGTCAACTGTACGGAGAAATCTCGAGTGGTCTGGTAGGTAACATGTGCTTCTTGGGAAGGGTTGAAGAGAACCTGTCCAAATGCCTGCCAGGTGGGCTGTGGCAGCTGTCACCAGAACCAAAGAACAGACCTTTCTGATTTCATATACACTGGATGTTGTCCTCCCAGGCTGGTTTATAAAAGTTTAGCCTTGCTCCTACAGTTTGATGGGGAGAGGTGCAATTTTGACACATGGCCCTAAGCATGACCACTCAAATGTTGTGCTCCTGACTTTCCCGTTGATAGCTGTCCTGCAACAAACCAGTGCACAATTGTTTTAGTGTCACACACTTGAAGCTGTAATACTTCATATGGAGATACCACCTGTTATCAAGTAACCTTTGGCTTCACAGTGTGAAGTGTATTAATTGGATTCACAGGAAGCAAGGAGGTTCAGAGCAGCTGAACAAGTCTCTTGCAATGGAAAATAATGTGCCTTATTTAGTACATCCAAGGCAAACTTTCTCCAAATAGTTTGGTATTTTGCCTGTCTTGTGTGTGAGGTTGGAAAAAAAGGTGGATAATACTTGGTTTAGAAAGCATGATGGCATTTTTCTAGAAGTATTTCTGTGTGAAAGTATAAACAGCTCCAAATTCAAAAATCATATCAGTATTTTTTTGAAGGATGAGCATCTCAAAATTTTGAGTTTAAAACCTTCCCTGACTCCTGGAACTACAGTAAGTAAATCTAACAGTTATGTGAGATAAATTTTCACAAACACAAAAATGTGGTTTCCATATAATCACAAAAACGTGTGGGTTGAAAGGGACCATGAAGATCACCTAGTTCTGGCCTGCCAGCCACGGTCAGGGATTCCACCCAACTAGACTGGGTGGCCCAAGACCCAATCCTACCTGGCCTTGAACGCTTCCAGGGAGCAGCATCCACAGCTTCTCTGGGTGACCAGGGCCTTGTCATTTTGTGAGTGAAGACTTGCCTCCTAACAACTGATCTACACCTGCCCTCTTTTAGTTTAAAGCTGCTCCTCTTTGTCCTATCACTACATGTCCTTAGAGAAAGTTGCTCTCCCTCTTTTTTGTAAGCACCCTTTAAGTACTGAAAAGCTGAAATGAGGTCTTCCTGAAGCCTTCTCTTCTCCAGGCTGAACATCTCTGGATGACACCCCTTCCTTCTTTTGTGTCACCTGCACTACTCAGCTTTGTGTCATCTGCAAACTTGCTGAGGGTGCACCGGATCTCACTGTGTTACTGATAAAGGCATTAAAGAGCACCAATGCCAAGACAAGGACTCTGAGGGACACCACTTGTCACTGGCCTCCACCTGGATGTAAGCAATTGACTACAATCCTTTGCCTTTGTCCATCCAGCCAATTTCTTATCCACCGAATAGCCCACACTTCAAATCCACGTCTCTCCAGTTCAGGGATGAGGATGTGTGGGACTGTGTCACAGGCCTTGCAGAAGTCTCTGTAGATGACACCTGTCAGTCTTCCCCTGTCGATTGTTGCAGTCACTCCATCATAAAAGGCCACTGGGTGGGTCAGACAGGATTTGCCCTTAGTGAAGCCTTGTTGGCTGTCTTGAATGGCCTCCTCGTCTTGCATGGGCATGTGTGTTTGTCAGAAAAATATTCCCATTTTCTACATTTCAGAAAGACTCAAACTTACCTGTGTTCTCTAGCTAAACTTGCCTAAGAAACACTAAGTTTAAGAGTCAAATTTTTCGTTGGTTTACTTTTTTTTTTTTTTAAGTAGGTATCATAAACCATTAGAGAAACCCTCAGCAAGTGAAGCGTGACTTTTTTTCGTCATGAGTCTGGATTTATGACGTGATAGTGCAATAACATTAAGTATGGGCCTACTTGCTGGCAAACCAAAATAATTAGATCATGAATTTAGAGGCTGTTTCACCTGTTTAGAATTTGTATGTGTAAGTGAAAGAGAGTGCAATATTTAAGACTGGTGGAATACCTTTGCTTTTAATTGGGAAACCTGAATTTAGGTTGCTTGTGAAAGAGCCAGCTTATTTCATTTTCAGATGTGCATACTGAAAACTGGTAGCCGCTCAGCTGGATCCTTTGGAGAGTGAGACGAGACAGAGGTGATTTGTTACTGGTCTGTGTGTCTCGAAGGGAGTGACTCAAATCTTCAGCCTGCCTTAATGTGTCTTTCCATGACAGCACACAGTGTCAGCTTCATGGAAAAACATTACAAGGGAGAAAGTAATGTTAACCTGGCAACTTTATCATAGTAGAAGGTAGTTTTGCTGCACTGTGAAATAATGATAATCTGTGAAAAGACAGATTATCAGAAATAAATTGGCAAACTTGCTGGAGTTTGAGGTTGCCCTTGTTTCCTATGAAAAAGTAATAACTGAGATGAGTTTCCAAAAATGAGAGCCTAGAATCTCTTTTTCCATATCCACTGAAATACGATATTCTTAATGTGGGATGTATTTTAGCATCTTTTTGGTCCAATGAATCTCTTGATTCTAGCCTAAATGGAACAGATGCATTAAGGGATTTTAAATGTCTCTTCCTCTGCAGTATTTCCTAGCTTAGTAGATACATTGATATTAATTTCCAATAAAAAACCCACCTGTCTCCAAATGGCACAGAAGGACAGTGAATTGAAGTCTTCTGCATCCTTGAATGCATTCTCAAAGAACACCCTTGAGTGTATAAACAAAGAGCTTTGAAGGACAGTCTTAGTGCTTGCCAACAGCTGGGTCTTCAAAGGAGGGATCTCCTCTAGAAAAGCTGTGTTTGAGTTAGATGGTGATCTGCTGTGGCTGTGAATCCTAAATGGAGGAAGAGTTTACAAAGAATTGCTTTGTGGGTGTTGAGAATCATAAGATCTTGAACTTATGATTTTTATAGGAACTGAGATTTTCAGGAAAAAGAGGAGTAGTGATTCTTTGTCTGAACAAGACAGAAAAGAACACAGCTGTAATGTAGGAAATGTTCTATTTCTTCAAATACAGCTAAATATTTTTGCTTGCTTTTATCATAACCTTGATTAAACTTTCTGGATGCAATCCTGTAGAATGTACTCTAGGATGACCCTGCTTGAGCAAGGAGGCTGGACAAGGTGACTCCCTGTGGTCCCTTCCCATGTGACCCATTCTGTGATTCTGTAATTTTTCACTTCAGGTGAACACACCATTTTATAATTAATGTATCAAAGTATGGTTTTTTGTTTAGGGAACACAAATACTGTGTATATTTCTCTATTGAAATTTTTAATATTTTTAGTATTTTAAAATATGTTTTAAATATGTTAATGTGTTTCAACTAAATACAAGTATTGATTGATGTTTTCCTGTCCATCGGGGAAGAGATCCCTGCAGGTAACCAAATTTACCACTGGATGTCACTATCTGACACGCAAAAGCTGACTCAAAGCTTTCCTTTTGAGAGGGTTCTGTAGAGCTTTTCACCATAGCTTCAGAAATTCTGCAGCATTTTGGAATGAACAGGAAGCCTTGGACTCCAGCCTCTGAAAACATAAAGTTACCTGAGTTCCAAGATACATCTTGAGCCACTTTCAGGTGTTTATTGACACTCTCACTTTCTACATTAAAAACTAGCAGTGATGAGGTACGTATCTATTTCCAGAGTCAGGATGTAGATATGTGTTTTAAAATTTCTTAATGCATCAAGGGAATAAATACCCTGTTTACACATACCTACATTTCATGAGGAGGATCCTGTCTTCAACCAATTAAAAAGTAATATAACAACGAAAATAATTACATTATTGTGTGACCAATATGCAGGAAAGTTTAGTGAAGCAGTCTAGTTCATGAACCAAAGGAGCTGATGCATATCCTCTATTTCTTTGTGATTTACCATTGCATAATGCAGTATTACCACATCTGTCCTTGTTATGTGACAGCTAGCAGTCACTTACAGTCACTTCAGAGGTTCTCAGAAGTCACTTCAGAGTTTCTCCACCACCTGGCAAACAGTGCTTTGGAGTGTTCAGAGGCTTTATGACTTCATTTGAGACGGTCTATGTCTCAAATCTCCACGTGATGTCCTTTGTGTACCAGGTTTTGAGCCTGGTTTTATTTATCTTTGGAATTCATCCGAGTTCTATTTTCCAAACACCACCTCTTGAAGAATATAGATTTACAGTTTGAATGGACTTTGTCCCACTTCCCGTGAGTTACACGCATTCATATTCACATAACAACTCTTAAAAGATTAGGCAATTATAGTGCAACATGGTTGAGAAATGCCAGCCTCATAAATCAAAACTGATGTGTTTTGTAGACCTCTGTTTTATAATCTACTTCTAGCTAGTTCCTCCAAATTGTGGCCATACTTACACCAGTATTTTGCTCTAAAACCAGAACAGTGTTGTACTGAATAGAAAATATCTCAGAGGACTCAAAAGGAAGGCCTCTATATTTCCTATATTTGTGTTTATTTTTTCATATAAACACGAACTGTAGGAATCTTTCTCATATAGTTTCAGAGGCATAATGAAGCCAAGAAAGGAGCTGTAACTGGTAATATGTTACACTGCTACAAGCACTGATTTTAAGTGGTCCCACTGAAATCATGCTCCTATTTTCTTTGGCACTGTCTAAAGTTAGAACCAGTTGAAACTAACAGGACAGGATCAAATACGTTGCTTCTTTCATCTGAAAAACGTTGTAATAATTAACAAGGCATTCAGCAGAACTGATTGAAACAAGGCACATGCCTTAAAATGGACAAGTTCCAAGTGTCATTTGCAATAGACTTGTTAATCCAGCCCTGAATCAGAGAAATACAATCTTGTGTACCTTTCTTCCCTTCTGTTCCATCAAGAAGAGTTTGCATAGTGACCCAGGGGAGGCAGAATGAGATTCAGCTGGACAAAGAGGCATCTAGGGTAGGACCCTTCGCTGAAATCACACTCATCTGTCAGTATTAGAACTGTGTAATAAACACACCTGAGTAGTTTCAATCAGCGGAGGAGGATGTGAAGTTTTTTGTGTAATTAGAACCAATACACCTTGATCTTAAAGAACACTAAGCTTGGGAGGGTTTTAATATGGTAGGATCTCCAAGAGGGATGCCATTTGGGTCTGTAACTGTAAGAATAATGTCTCTGATAAGATACTCATCACCTTGATTTAGGGATTAGTGAGAGTAATCAGCTTCCTATAGCCATCTTGGAGAGAATGTGATTTGTAATGTCTGTCCTCAAGCAAAAGCAGCACAAAAATCAGGAAGCTGATGTACTAAACAAATCATGTGGAAGCTTTTGACTCTTTATTGCAAAGTATTTTCTAGCAGAATACAGGGAACTCTAAGCTTTTTGGTTGCTTAAATATATTCTATCCAAAGCAGTGTTGAAAAATGTACTTAGAAACATATTTAATGACTTTACTTCAAGGCATTGGATTTGTATATTAATTGATAGTGAGAGCTTTTGTAAGTAATCGCAGGCTATTTTTTAAAGTCTCAGAATCAACACAAACAAAAAAGTTAAATTTTATCTTTTTTGTTTCAATGTCCCTAAGTCCTAAATTCAACAATTAATTCTACTGTAATTACCAAAAAGTGAGACACAACATCCATCTGATTAAAAAGAGCTAATTTATAAAAAAGGCTTATGAGACTGATTTCTTTCTAGCAAATTGCTTTATTGATTTTTACCATCAAAGATTCAAATAGATTAGTAAATAGTGTATGTTATACAAGTTTTCTGCTTCCTCCATGTAGGAAGAACAAATGTAAAATGCAAAATTGGCTGACTGGATTTTTTTGTGAGTCAACAATAAAAATTATAATGGTATATGACTCCATGTAATTCTCTTTGAAGTAGATGTGAAAATATTCCGAAATATTATTAAATAGAGGTCCTTCAGAAACTGATTTGCCAGTAACTTTGATACTTACAAAAAAATAACTTGAAAATGTACAGAAAACCTAGTTTATACGTGAGCTGTGGTTCTCTAAACCATTAACTTGCATAAAGTTTATAAAAAGTTTGGCAAATTTTAATTTGAATGAAATATACTGAAGATACTAATTTATATTTTTATGTCAAAAGAAAAATGAAGTTCTTCTCCAAGCTCTGAAGAAACCCATGGAATCACAGATTATTCTGAGTTGGAGGAGACCCACAAGAATCGTCAAGTCCACTGGAATTATGTAGAATTATAGAATGTTTGGATTGGAAGAGTCTTCGAGGGTCGCCTAATTCCAGCCCCACTGCCATGGGCAGGGATGCCACTCACTAGACCAGGTTACTCAGAGCACCATCCAACCTGGCCTTGGAAATTTCCAGGGGTGGGGCATCCACAGCTTCTCTGGAAAACCTCTTCCAGTGTCTTACCATCCTCAAAGTGGAGAATTTCTTCCTAATGTCTAATGTAAACCTACTCTCCTTCAGTTTGAAATGATTCCGCCTTGTCCTATCACTAAAGGCCCTTGTAAAAAGTCTCTTTCAAGGTCTCTTGAAGGTCACCTTTAGGTACGGGAAGGTGCTCCAAGGTCTCACCAGAATCTTCTCTTCTCCAGGCTGAATAACCACAAGTCTCTCTGCCTGTTTTCAATTTATGACTTCAAGGCTTCAACGTTAATAGAAATCATCCAAAAAGACACAGTCTTAAGTGGAGTGAAATACACTAGAGTCTTTCAGATTGTTTTTTGTGGTATGAATTTCAGATCATATCAATGTATTTATAACATGAAATTAAGTAAAATTAATGCACTTAAAGACAACTTGTCATGGGTCTATCATGATCAAGAAATATAAATGCCAAGTGAGATAAAATTATGAGAAAAAAAAGGATATTATTATCACATTTTTTGACTGACTGCTTCTTTAATTCTCTGTATGTTAATATATATCAATATTGACAAATTCCAGCCTGCTATAGATCAGAAATGTCACCAAAAATCCTTTCAATTGAAAAATTGAGACCTTGTCCTCTCAAATAAAAGCAACCTTCTTTTAAAAGCTGAATCTTCACACAAAATGTTGAATGAAAAAGCTGAAAGTATGCTAATGGCATTAAATTTAATAGGCTATTATTATTCTTACTAATATTTATTTTGCCTAGCAAATGATCGGTTAAAATATCAGAATATCATACTCAATTAAACAACACCGAAGCCTTCTGACTTTCTTGTATGTATGCTTGTTAGGTAGAGACATATTAATTTAAATCTAATTTGCAATAATATTGTCATTCAATACCATTAACTTTGATAATTACTGTAGAAGATACTCTTTTAGAATGGTCACCTTATTTAAATTTAACACAGTAATGTGATGTACTATAGCTGTATTAAATCATAAAAAAAAAAAAAACAAGTGGAGAATATACATTATTGTTTCAATTAAATACATAATTGAACATATTATGTTTTGGCTAGAAAGTGATCAGTTTGCTTTGTAACCCTTAGAGGGCTCCATTGCTATGTAGGACTGGAAAATAGACTAATTTTCTCATCTTAACATACTCTGACAGCTACCATAATTTAATTTAGGCCTTATATTAACTCTGTTTACATGGGTTTAACTGTGTACAGGACCTTCCGAGCTGGTTAAATGGTTTGATGACGTAGACTTAGGACTGTGAGATGAAGGAGAACGCCTACAATGCTGTTATGCGTAGTTTTACTGGAATCAGTATCAAAAATGTGAGAAGATTCTCAGTTTCCAAATTTCAAAAACATGAGGACTCATCTAAAGGCAAACAATTAAAGCATGACTTCATAATTTCTCATGATTTTCTGAACGCTTCACTGTCCATTCAGAATGTCTGTTGTGTAAATTACAGCATTGCAGTAATTTTCTCTTTAATAGGTTGAGCCAGGGTGTTGCCTCCAAACAAATCTCTTATGGGGGAAGAAGCATAAGAGTACTTCCTTTTTTTTCCTTACAGGGGATTCAGGTGTGACTCAGCTCCTTTCTAGAGGCACAAAACCAGCTGAGAATAACAACATCTCTAGCAAAGGCCTGGCACCACAAATAAGAAGGGTTTGATGTGAAAGAGAAGAAAGAGCATGGGTGTGGTAGCAGTGAACTTTCATCCATGTTTCAGCTGTCTAGAAGATGCTCTTTTACTGGCCAAAGTGAGGGCTTCCACAGTAACTGAGACATAAGAGACCTTGAAGGACAATTCCAACTTCACAGACTGCTCCTGTAGGATGACATGTGCACAGCAAATGGGAAGGGGTTTGAAATGGAACCCCTGTACAGAAACGAATCTGGCATGTATACAAAAAGATCTGGGGGAAATTAGGCATTTACGTTAAATGAGCTTTTTTTAAAAAAAAGTAATTTTTTTTTTTTTAAATCTAATATTTGGAAGGAAATTTTCGGAAAACAAAACCTATAAGCAGAGGAAAAATACATGGAAGAAAAAAGCACATGATAAGGTGAAAGTTTTTGTGGTAAGTGGTGGATATAGGAGAGCAGCCGTCTGGGACAAGGAAGGGAGAAGACAGCTATCTGAAAAAAAATAGAAATGGACAGTGAAGTAAAAAGAAGTGTTTCTTACAGCCTGCCAGCTTTCTCTGGGAAAATATAGCATATTCCTTGCATAAAAATCCTCCACAAGAGCTCTTGTGAGAGGGACCCAAAGTATGTTGTGCATGTAAGCTGGAAACTCCTCTAAACCCATCAAATCATGACTCAGAAATAGCAAGCAAACACATAATAAATAGGTCAGTGCTGAGAGTTAAAAGCCAATAAACCCCATGCACTGCCTCCAGCACTCTGCTGAAGAGGGAGACTGACCACGAGATATTACTCCTTGTTCTTTTATTCTTTGGATCAGGGTGTGCTTTACAAGTCAGAATGCTTCCCTCATCCAGTTCATCTGGAGCATGAAGACATTAGCCACGACCATTTTAGCACACAAGCCTGGCACCCTTGTCTTTGCTAGGATCAATATGTTGCTGTGCATTTTCATATTCACCTGATTTGAGCTCACCAATGTGAAACCTCTGCCAGCATGGTCTCTTCCTCGATGCCCTTTCCCTTGCCGTAGGAATGGGAAGTCCTGTCTCACTCCGCCCAGAAGACCCTAATGGGTTTCTTTCAACGAGCCATGCTCTAATTGCTACAGGATTCAGTATCAGGAGACTGCTTCAGAAGGCCTCTGGTTGACCCTGTATCCTGAAGAATGTTAAATGATCTCTCTATAGAAAAAGGGGAAACTGCCCACCTTGCTAATACTCTCTCATAGTCTTGGTGGTAGTGGAATCTATAAACAAATAAGTATTTTTATGAAAATTAAATTTTATTCTTGAAGGTGTTCATTTTCCAATAGAAGAGAAAAAGAAAATAGGTGTCCTGGCAAGAATGGGATATTAAGGGTACGAAACCAAAATTGTATGCCATCTTAATTGAAAATATTTGCCTAATACTCATAAAACTCCCATCTAAAATACAAAAAAAAAGGGTTTAAAAGTTAAAGGAATGAATGACTGTATAGTTTAAGGTAAAAAATATGTATGGGATGTATTAAAGTTCCAGCAAATTTAAAAGAAATAGGCAGGAAGGAAGGAAAATTATTGCATGAATCATACTCCCTTGGGTAACAGTGTCAGCAGACTTGAAATCATCATGTTGCATAGGACAAACAGATGAGCAAATTGATGAGTAACTGACAAAAACTTTTTTCCTGAACACTGAACTGGCAAACAGCTCTTTTTATATAATAAAGATATGAGGTAATCAGTAACATCTCTCTGAAAGTCAGAGCTATAAAGAAGGATATAAAGGAGCAGATGCTGTGTTATGATAATGCCTTAACAAATGGCTGCAGTAGCAGCCATGCTACTACAAAATGCTTCTTCACAGACCTATTTAATCCCAGGGGATAGACTTTGCTCTTACTGCTTTAAAGCAGGTATTTATGGCATGGTTTAGCCCATTAGGCTTGTTTCAGTTCTGTATACCCTGTGGCTCAAATTTCTTAACCAGAAGGGTTTGAATTGAAGCTGATCTCTTGGTGGGCCCAGACTCCTTCCTCTGCTGGGCAGTTTGAGATCCAGCACATAAGAAGTTCAGATAACCAAGGAGTATAGACAGGCCTTAGGATGACAGTATAGACCAGTATCTTTTAAAACTCTCTGAAACTTCCTTTTTTCAGTATCTATCTCAGTGTGATCTCTCAAGTTAATTTTTTTTAGTTCTTTCTTGGTTAGGCAGGGAGGGAATGTATCCGATGTGTTTCACTCTGCAAGCTTGTATTGATTGCCCCTACATGAAAGTGATGCCAGCAATTCCCTTCCTCAAGCAGCACCTCAGTTAACCCTGGAAAGTCTCCACACAGAACTAGCAGTAAGTTATTGGAACAAAATTATAATAATAACGTGAAAAAAATAACCGTGTACAGAAATAATTTGCCAAAGCATTGGCAGAGATACCTACAAGAAACAAGATGGACACCAAGGTGAAACAGAAGACAGCAGAGACCAGCCAGTGGGAATACTCCCTTTTTTCCTCTTACTTTTCTGAAAACTTAGTATTTTCCTCTCAAATGAGGTTTACAGCTTGAAAATACTGATAAGCACTGCACTACAGCAAGATTTCAAGGCATCTCATGTCTCCTAAACATTGCACATTATGCAATGTATGAACTTCGGTTATGATTTCCCAAACTGTGGTTTAGGAACAAAAGATAAAAGGTTCCCAAAAAGTGTGTGAGAGCAGTTGTAGCCTCTCTGCAATGTGACAGTATGCTCTTAGAGGTCAGGGTGGAAATATAAACAGTAAAGTATGAAGAAGACAGAAAACAAATCTAATCTATGTGGCTAATATTCCAAATTAAAAAAAAAAAAGAAAAAAGAAAAGACAAAATGATAATTGGTAACAAAATTATACCTCTTGGCTACAGAGGGCCACAAAAATGATGAGAGGGTTGAAGCACCTCTGTAATGCCCCTGCCTACTCAGCGGTTTTAGGGGAAGGTCATTTGATGCACTCTGGCCAGTCACAGGAGAAACAACAAAATTCTCAGGAGCTCCAATAACAAATCTGTCATTTACCCACAGAGGGTTAATATCTTTTTCCCCATTAACCCTTTCTGAGGGCTGGCTTGACTTTCTTACAAAGAAAACCTTTCAGCAGGTCTGGCTACACCAGAAAACCTTTCAACTGGTCTGGCGTGCTCAGGCTGCCTGAGAGGAGGAAGATTTCAACAGTGAGGAGCAGTAAAGACCAGGTGTATCCTGGGTTGCCAGGATCTTCTGCCGGAGATTTTGGATTCAACCCAAAATCAGTTCTTCTTTTTCCAGCACTCTGGCTGTTATCCCCATAGGAAAACTGCCTCACCTCTTCTTACAGAGTAATTCTGTGTGGAGAAATCCAATTTATCATTAAAATTTACTCTGGGCAGTGTGCAGGAGAAACAAAAATTCTCAGGAGGTTCAGTAGCAGTGGGGAGTGTGATTGTGAGGAATTTGGATGATAAAGAACTCATCTTTCTTTATACAGATGCCTATGCAGTTTTTGAGGGGTGTACTGAGTGGCTCCCTTTTTGGGAACCGAACCAAGACCTCACCCTCTATTCATCCTTGTTTGTACTTTAGAACAGTGGTTGTGACTTGGGCTTTCTCTAGATATTCCCACAGCAGGGAACTCCACCTTCTTCTGGGGCTGACAGTTCTGGTTCTGCCTGCAACCTCCAAGCAAACTGAAGATGCAGGAGAGGACATTTTTATTGAAGCAAAGAAAGAAGTCAAGTAAGCTCACATACTTCTTTCCCCTCTTGATTTTGGGTTCATCTCAGGATTTTATGCCCTGCCACCCTACTTTTCAGGCAGGAATGATTATCTCTTTAACTTACTTTTCAGGCAGGAGTGATTATCTCTTTCCCTTATTAGAGTTTAGGGTTATCTACTTCATTTATAAATAAATGAGAAACCTGTTATACACTGTGGAGTGGACAGCACCTTGTCTATACAATACTATCATTATGCAACATTAGAACTCTGCTTGTCTTTTCACTGCATAGGTTATGCTTCTTAATTTTTCAGAAGGATAAAAATAATTGATTTATAAAGACATAATTAATAAAGTAAAGGCTCTTTTGGTCCAGACCAAATCCATTCCAGTGCTGTGTCTCTATGGCAAAAGCAGTTACTTTCTGAAGCTTATAAGGACAATAAAATCCTATGTCCCAGCATCCCACCACACATCACCTGGTGAGTTTTGCTGTGGGACATCCTGATAAGAACACAGCTGTTAAATAGCCTTTGATGTACTTTCCTTCCCCATACAAATGCCATAATTTCAATGAATGCTTCAGGGCAAATTCAATGGTGTGTTCTTCTTGGGGCTAATTTTCAAGGATATTCGCTCACCTCTGTGAGATGCAGAAAAGCCATAGTCCACATTTTCTTTGGAAGATGAACTGAACCCAATGGGTATTTATAGCCTAAGCCAACCTGCTGAAAGGCATGGGATCAAGTCCCAACTTAATGAGTTGGGTTTTTTAACTCATTAAAAATTTTAGTAGCAATAATGCTAATTCGGTTGAAGTTCTTCAGCATTTTCCAAGCTTTTAATGATTCCAGGTCAACTCTGAAAGCAAAGTACATAAATAATGTGATTTTGATAACATTTTCTAAATAACTGGACTATCTGGTCCATGTTTAAAATGATAGGTGGATGCCAATCTGATTTGCTATGTTTAAGCTTGACAAATTCCATGGGTATGAATAATGTGTCTACTTTCTTACTTTCTTGTCCTCCTAAGTGGGGTAAGTGGGATGGGGTTTTTGGGGGGGTTTTTTTGGTTTTTTTTTGTTGTTTTTTTTTTGTTTGTTTGTTTGGGTTTTTTGGGGTTTTGTTGTTGTTGTTGTTGTTGGGGTTTTTTTTGAGGAAGTGTATGTTCATAATTTTGGAACTGATATTTTGGGGTTTTTTTGGTTTGAGCTGAGTTGGATTGGTTTTTAGAAATAAGCCCTTTTGAGTAACATTTTTATTGATAAAGGTTTGTCAAGCCTAAGCTGAAACTGCTGACCACGATGATCAGACAGAAGGAGATGGAGGGAACCTCCTGATAAAGCACGGCTTAAGGAATGGGACCCTCATTTGGAAAGTGATGTAACTAGACTCACTCAGAGTCCTGGCCTGGATAAGACATGAGCCTGAGCCTCACCACAGTGGAGTGTACTTACCAGCAGCCTCTCAGATCTTTTTGGGCAGCCTGTTCCTCCTATGTCCTGTCAAGGGCCCGAGAGGGAGCTCAATCATTAGACAGGGAGAAAGCCTGGCTCAAAGGCTGTCCTGCTGGGACAAGGTGCACCTGCACCTCTTGGATGTCTCCAACCTTGGTGAACAGTCTAGACATCAAAATACTCTGGAATGAGGCTCTCTATTGTATTTGATTTTGCCTGTAAATGTTAATAAAGGATATCTATTTTGGAAATGCTTTAAGGAACAGTTGACTAAATCTTAGCTCATTCCTTAAGTATCATACTGGAAATAGATGGACAGGTTTTCATTTGGATTACTAAAGAAACAGAAAGAGAAATCACTGAGAAATGTGCTTAAAAATTAGTAGCATTAGTTTAAATGTTCATAATAGTTGGGCTAAAATCAAGAAATCCTTGAAACAAGATGTCAAAAGACACAGTAGCAACAATTCAGAGTTAAAGCTATGTTATTTTTTTGAAAGATTGCAGTACAATTTTAAGGAAAAAATACTATGCTGCAAAATGCTTGGGTATTTGCATAAATTTTTAAAATAATCTTCTTTCTTTCCTGATTATAATTATTCATGTACATGGGAAATTGTAAGGTGATGAATATTAATATGTACAGTAAAAATAACTACATGCATATGGCAAGGAAGGACTATTGCTAATCTTTTTGCAACAGCTTAAATGATCATTATTCTTGCATTTGTTGATAGGTTTTTCCTGCTTAACTGTTGAAAACATTTTAGTAGTGTATGGTGGCTTTTCTCCAGGTTTACATAATATTGTTTTCTTGTTGCAAGAGGGAAAATTTACATTAAACTTCATATACAGTAATTGACATTTATAGTGCATGTGGGATTGATTACTTTAACTCATGAGAAAGCCAGAGCCTTAAAGTGTACAGAACATCATCATTTTCCAACACATTATTTACTCTGTACTGTTAAATGCTCCACTATTGGTCGAATTCAATATTCTTAATACTTGAATGTTTTGCTGTGAGAATATAAATAAAGTCTCAATGCACAGGTATTTCTGAGTGTCCATCAGTGTTGTATGTATCGCTGTGTTATTGCTTCGCTTGTGTCAGTCCAACTGTGAAATTTTGCCTGAAACTCTGGTAAAGACATTGGCAGTAAAGGTATTATGAAAAATGGATTAATTTTTAAGGTTTTTAATTTTGGTCTGAATAGGTATATTACAATTGTTATGAATTCTGAGCTGCTTTTCCCAACCAAAATTATGTCTGAAATCAGCCAGATTATTTTTCTGGGAAAAAAAAAAAGGAAAGTTGGGTTGGTATTTTGTGCAATATTTTGTCTCTTAGAATTGCACAAACTTTGATGTTGTTTCCAAAAACCTGAAAGCAAAGCTGTATAGTATATATCAAAAATTGTAAAATCAAGATGAGAATGCTGGGTTTTTTTCATTGTGAGAACTTCTACTAGCATTATCTTAAAAGTTCTCATTTCCTTTAACTATGAAAAATAGAGCAGTTCAGTTCACAACTTTTAGGTCAAAGTTATACCTAAAATTGTCTTATAGTTTGAGGACAAAACCTGAGAGAGACTTTGGCTGTGATCCTCAGGAGGGGCATTGCTTAAGCAGTGAAGGGAGCACCAACCTCAGTAAAGCATAAGATTTCCCCCATTTGTTCTCTGACTATGTAAGCATTTCCCTTGTGTGTGTGTGTGTGTGTGTGTGTGTGTGTCCAAGTCTCATTCCATTCCCAAAATTCTGACAATAAAGTTCAGGTAGCCTTCATCTTAACAACAGCCTCTAGCAATAACCAGTTTTGTTTGGTTTTTGAAAATTGAAAGGAATCAGGTAACAGAATTATAGAAAAGTAGTTAAGTTTCACATTGTCAGTTAGAAACACAAATGTTTGAAATGTGATGACAGAGAAGGTCACAGCCACACTATCAAATACAGCACCATGGAAAGCAGGGTGAGAAAGACGCTGCAGGATGTCCTCTAAGTGAGTGCAGCATAGAAGGAGTTGTCTTCAGGTCCTATCAGACGCTGCTCTTGCTCTTCCTGCTAGCTGGGAAGAGAAGTTGCACACCCACAGTGTATGAATTCCTGGTGGGCAGCAAGTGCTGGAAGACTCTAAGTAGAAAAGGGATGCTGTATCTCACCACAGCCAATATGCTTTTCATCCTTGCATAAGGGAGATGTGAAAATGACTGGTGGGCTGCCTGAATAATATTTTTGTACACTTGATTGTGCTTTATTTGCCACAAATTTTATTAAATCCTGAAGCTTTGCTCTTGTACAGGACTTTCCTTTCACTGACCTTGAAAACATCTCAGAAAGATTAGTAAAGGTTACTACATTTTATACAGAAAGACAACACATACAAAGTTTAGGAATGTCTCTGAGGGGGAGAGAGAGAGGTGGGAAGATGCTTTTCTCAGTCAGCAGATAGCTGTTGTTCCCCACCTGCAGGTGACCATTAGCATGGGAAGCAAAGGGTCACTCACTCTTTTCCTGAGAGTATGAATTAACATTAAATCTATATTGGAGCAAGAAAACACACTACACTACATAGTTAAATGAATTCTAAGTCACTGAAAAAATACATTACAAAGATGTTCGATGTGGCTGCAAAAACCTTCTTCTGAATTATTTTCCTGGTTAGTCATTGGTGGTAGGTTACTTACAACTGTAAATTTAAACATCCATGATTAATAAAATATATATCCCTTACGTTTGAAATTTTCATATTTAGTATGTAAATGCTAAAGTTTAATAAGCAATAAAATATGCAATTTAGATCATGACTTCTAACTGTTTATTCTTTAAGAATTGAAAGTGTTAACAATGTTTAATGGTTTTTCATTTAATTTAATTTTATTTGCACAGTTATTGGAGAACCACTTTGCCATACTAAATTTCATTGCATGGAGAAATCTTCATTACAATGATGTCATAAATACCTCATTTATATTCAGCATTTACAATTTTGCCTTTCTGCCAAAATCAGCGTTAACCGTAAAATAAAACCAGGCTCTTTGTACAAGGCACTTACTCCAAGGTTACCATTGTTAGACAGTCTAAACACTCTTTTCCATCTAATGCTGTGAAAGCCTTTACAAAATATTGTTTCCTTGTCATGCAACCTTTTGGCTGTAAGGTCTCAAAATTTTCTAGGAAATTTTAAAATTAATCACCTAACAACTAAAAACACATTTCAGCTAGTGCAACTATCTGGGAACAACTTCAATGCAGAAAGGAACAACCACAAGTTTTGCATTTCTACTTTCTCCTTTTGTTGCTGGTGGTGGTGGGTTTTTTTTAATTAAAAAAGAAGTCATGATTCTTCTGGGACTCTGTGAAGTATGTCTTCTATTTTATTACCAGCAGAGGTGAAAAATTAGGTAAACATTTAAAATATGAGTGTTGGAAAACAAAAGTGA
Source organism: Callaeas wilsoni (assembly GCA_013398955.1). NCBI lineage: Eukaryota > Metazoa > Chordata > Aves > Passeriformes > Callaeidae > Callaeas > Callaeas wilsoni. Next base: position 57,061 of record VWPU01011123.1, read on the forward strand.
GCATTTCCCTCACTTCTATTTTCTTCTAATGAAGTCTTGTTTTTTGCAATTTATTGATAATGCCTCTTTCTAATTATAAAATGTCCTTGTTTTCATTTACAGAGGCTAATTTCTTTTGTAAGGTTTCTTATCTGTGTAATATCACCTGTTAACTCCTGATAGCATGGAATAAAAAGTTCTAATTTTCTCACTATTTTACGGTTAAACTTTTTCTGCTCTTTTAGAAATCTTATACTCCTGATGTCTTTTACTCTATTACTATTGCACTGAGCACACTATTATTTCTTGTACAGAGCAGTCTTACTGGGAGGAATACAAAGATACTAGAATCTGAAATTCATAATGATCCTGTAAGGAAGCAAAAATTCGCTGCTAACCTCACTGAAGAGAGTGGAGGAAAAAAGTTGTTCTGCCTCTGTTGGTTCTGCTTTTTACTTAATTCATCCGTGTCTCTTCTTGATCAGTTCTATTTTATTTTTTCAGGGTGCATTGCCATGTCATATCTTGCTGATTTGAACATCTGGACTTCTGCTTACTGCATTTACTAGAGCTCCAAAATGTTCAGTGAGATTTGAACAGTTCTCACAATATAGTAGGAGTCAGCTGAAGGTTTATAATTATGCAGATTGTCTAAGTGAAAGCAAAACACACCAAGTGGGAAGAATCTGAACTCTACTGGCAAACTAGGCTAATTTGAGCTAATTTAATTCACAGCATTATCAGCAATGCCACAGGGCAAACAGGACCTAATACAGGCAATCTCTCTCTTCATGTGGGGAATTAGAGCATGTAAGAATACATGCAAGTTACAAACACCTTCTGCTTGCACCTTGGACTATCCTGAGAGAGGTGGTGTTTTGGAGGAATGAGCATTTTAAAGTGTATTCGACATGACCAGTGCAGTAAGTGAATGAACCATTAATACTGTTGCAATCTGTGCCTAACAAAATCATTTCCTCTAGAAACTGGAGTCACTAGAGGGTAATCAAATCATTCTTGCAGGTGCTAAATCTGTGGAAGTGTCACCTCGACTGAGGTCCAGGGGATAACACACTTTAGTCACTCCTGGTTAACAAGCCTGGAAAAGCAGACAGGCCACAGTGCATGCTGAGAGGCAGCCCCTACCAGGAGACGCTGACACACTTCCTTTCCAAAAAAGATGAGAAAAGCTGGTGGACTGGAAATATTGAGTGTCTATATAGCTGTAAACTATAGCTTATAATTTACGTGTTGATCACATTTTTTCTTCATAAATTTTAACTAGCATTTTTTTGCATCAGAAAATTTGGCTGATCATCATGGCACTGTCCCTGAGCAAAAGTAAAGCTGTTCAACTCAGTGAATTCAAGCTCAGATACACTATGAAGTGCATCTCAAAGAGATTTTGGAGGTTGGAAGCAGATTGTTACACACACACACACCTTCACAGAGTATTTGTTAAAAGTGAATTTTCTAAGGTTTTTCCCGTAAGTTGTTGCTCATCTCTCAGGCAGGATGCTCGGTTGCAGAAGGAAGATGGAAGATAAAAATTTTAAACTATTTTCTATTAGGAAAGCTTTACCAGAAAATTTTCAGCTGCTTCTAGGGACTCCAGGGACACTGATTTGGGTGAGACAATCCATGTACAATTCAGTATGTAGCTCCAAGAACATAGTGTCAATCGCCTGCTGGACACAGCCAGGTGAGCGAACAGTGAAGTCATTAAAAAAGGGAAAGAGCCTTGGATAGTAATAAAAGAAAAGGTGAGTTCAACAGAATTGTGCCCTTCATTGGTGTAGATTTTCACACCCTGGGACACTGAGACTTAGTAGGATGAGCAGTTGAAGAATAAATCCTCAGTGAAGAATTAAGACTTAGTGGCAACATCTATCAAAGTGTGTGAGCTGAGGATGGCAGTTCCTGAAGCCAATAAAAAGTAACGGCATGCCAGGACACAGTGCTATGACAAGACTGCCAAATTTCATTGCGAGCGTGAGAGCATGGTTGCAATGAGAGCACCTCTGACAGCCCACCAAGCGGCACCTGTAGCCCCTGTCCTCAGGTCATGCAGCTGCGTGTCACTGTGCGTGTCCTTCTGGGAACCGTAGTGTGTGTGCGGGTTATTCGCATGCACTGTCTCCAGTGCAAGGCTGAACAGAAAGTTCCTCCTTGCTGTGTGCACGGGCAGGGCCGGGAGGAGAGCCTTGGTCCCAGACGCAGCAGCAGAGGCTGAGGTGGGTGCACATGGCTCAGAGCTGGCATTGCTGGCTGCTGCAGGTGCAGCTGCTGGCTGCACCCCTGGGCTCCAGCCCCTCCACCCGCTGGCACACCCTCACTGGGGTGGGTCTCACTGGCTGCAGTGGAAGGACGGCAGGGCTCTCACAGCCCAGCTCTGTGGTGCCTTCACATCGTGATGCTGGAGCTTTGCGGTCTGGAATGATGGGAGTCATTTTCATGCTGCATGAGACCCAGGTGTGCTGGGCCTGGGGGAAGGGCACAGCCAGTCCTGACAGCCCCTGCTGCCACCCCCACGGCTTCCCCCTCCCTGCCCACGGGACACCAGCCCCTGTCCCAGCAGCCCCTGCCCCTGCAAGTACTTGAGGTGTTCAACAACTGTGCCCATCCTGCCTTCAGCTAATAAACGTATCTATTTCTGTGCTTAACAAGCACACCAGGCACAAAAATACTAGCTTATGAATTTCGGAACGATGGATACTGACATTTATCAAGTAGGAAAATTATTGTTTTTTCCATCCTAACATTCATGTCCTTCCTTAAATTTACATAGCATTGCAGGAAAATATAGACTGGAAGGGAACTCTGTGTGTGGTATAGTTCAACCTGCTACTCAAAGCAGGGTTAGATGAAAATTACATCCATCTGTGCTGGACTTTGTCTAGTTGAGTTTTGAAAGTCTCTGAGGCTGAAGATTTCACAGCCTTCTTAGTGACCTTACTTCACTGTTTAACCCTCTCGTTGTAAGGTTTCTTTTTAAAAGTAATGTAGTAACTGTCACTGGTTTCAGAAAGGAATGAAAGTGAAAAAAAATAGGAAAAAAAAATTAATTAAAACAAGTATTTCAATTATACATTTTCTCACTGTTTATTTTTGCATAATAGGAAAACTCAAGAATAGTAAACAAACCAACTTCCCAATTTGATGTTCTGGATCAGTCTAGCAAGCTTTTTTTTTGACTGCAAAAAAAACGGTCTGTTTATTTTTATACTATAAGAAAAAACATTTAGCCAAAATTAAAAATCAGTTATTCATGCAATAATTTAGACTATTTTAATGCTACTTATGTATTACCCAAAGAAGAATTATGTTGTCTTCTGTGTATTATCTGTCTTCTGTATTTTGGGTTGATTAATAATACATAAATATTTTGTGAGCCTTTTTTTTTGTAAATACTTCAATTTTGTAGTTCAGACTTAATAGGCTACTTAGGGCTCAGCAGAAGCAGGATCATTTTTCATATTCATTTTGCAGTTGTAAGAAACAGTATTAATAAATCAAAGAATTGGAACGATTGCGAATAAGAGACTAGAAAATTGCAGACAATATGTTCAATAAGGGAAGGACTGCACATGTATTGAAAGACTAATAGAATTCAAAATTATCTTGAAAAACTGAAAAAAAGAGTTTTAAAACACTATGCTATATAACAAAGTAAATGAAAGATCGACTCAGACAATCTACTTCAGTAGTACAGAATGGAGAACTGAAAAGCTGTCAGTTTTGGAAAGGAAACATTTTGTGATTATAATGGCCAATACAATAGATGTTAACGCAGTGGTATCATGCTCCAGAGCTACAGGTGGGCAGCCTGTAGCACATGAAGAGAGTCACAGCCTACGTGACATACAAACTTCACTCTTCAAAATTCACTTGAAGCGCTGGGCAAGTTTGAAGCTCTGCTCTTCACAAAGGATATGGAGGATTTGCTGAGTGGAAGAAAGAGAAGTCTGAGCCACGACATGGAACATTTCAGATCTGTGAAAGGCTGCTGAAGAGGAGAAGTGAGTGAGCTGTTTTTCCCCTTGGAGTTAGAAAAAACTTCAATTGCAATAAATTTTAGGTTAGGCTTAGCAAAAAAATATTGCCTAAAATCTTACCTTCTTAGAAAGTGATGTTATTATGGCAAATTTTACCAGATGATATATTAGGCCCTGTAACATCTCTTTGTTATCATAAAAGACATTTCAGTATTTTAATTTCTGAAATAAAATCTCTTTCCAGCTGTTTTCTGCTAATTTAGGTTGAGATGCCATTTCACTTCTAAGAGGCTGTGAGTACTTTGATTATTCTATTTGTCTTAGCAATATGCTATGTGAGACTGTGTAAGTTAACATGTACTATCCACTCTACACAAAGCAGTATAATTTTTAAACTTCAAGATAAAGAAGGATGAAAATATCCCTTTAAAGCTGCCAGTATGAAAAGTTATTAATTTTCAGCTTCAGGATTCAGATTTTTCATACTTCCAGGTTTTTTTTAATTAGAAATACATTGTAATATATTTTTATTGGATTACATACATGCATATGTGTGGATTTAAGTTTCAGAGAAGTGTGTAACCCACAAGTAATTTTTGAAACCCATAACTCTTTCTAATGATGACCACAACTAGCTAAAAACCAGTTTAAACTTGTGTGCCTAAGAGTGGTATTAACACATCTACCTATTGTAAATGCATTTTGGAAGATCTGTAAGATATCAATGCAGTGAAAAATGAGGTAAAGATGACAGTGGGAACTATAAGAATGGATCAGCTACCTTCTAGATTTTACTGAAGGTCTGTGATAAGAAAAGCCTTGTAACCTATCCTTGAAGGCTCCCTCTCTGCTCACTGGAGCTGTTGTGTGCCATATCCAATCAAGCAATGAGTCAGTGCCATGAGTTTAGTGGAACACTCCACTTGGATATTATCACTAAAATCATTCATCTTCTTTGTTGGGGCATGAGTCACCATAGCTGCAGATTGTGCCATCATACAAATTTCTCATTGCTTACTCTTCAAGTGCATTGATTGAATTTGTGGTATAATTGTAATGTTTTGTTAGAGGACCATACTATACTAAAAGTACTCCAAAGGGAAAAACAAAAGAAGGGAAGAAAACATAATGTAAACTCACTATAAAATCAGTAAAAAAGTTTCTGAAGTGCATCTGCTTCCTAAAACAAAAGTGTAATATTCATTGCCAATATGACAAGAGCAGTATTGGAAACACTTTCTTCCAAACAATAGAAAAGGAAAAAAGAAAACAATTCTCTCTATCCCAACCCCATCTCATAGAAGGACTAGAAATCAACACTCTGTCAGTGAGAGTATGCAGGGTTGCTAAGAAGTCTGCCAAAAAACTGCTCAGTCAAGAATATAAGAACCCTTCCCTCTCACTAGTGACATTTACAGCAAATCCATGAATTCAGAGCAAAACATGTGAAAATCATTTTCTGTAGTATCCAAAAAAACACCTAATCCATAGATGGCAGGAAGCTGATTTGTAACTGGCAGGCCTTTTAATTGCTAAGTGATCAATTTAAAATCATCTTCTCAATCAAGGGAAAGCATTATTAAACTGTTGCAATAACAAAACTTGCTATGTGGCCCATATTAATTGGCTTGTCAGATTAATTGAATTAAACCCACCTAGAGCATGCAAAACTGACTTATTCTCTACAAAAACTTCTTGTTGTAAAAGAAATTGCAGTTTCAACTTTTTGTTTTGACCTTACATACACCAGATAAATCCAGAATAAGTAACAATAGTTGCTATGGACATAATAAAGAGAGTAGATAACATCTACTCTCTCAGGATACAGCCTGATTGACGTAAACTTTTCTCGCTCAAGAGAGAAAACATACTAATTTAGAGAAGAAAGTAAAAATTACATCAAAAGTACTATGAAATGTACAAAGCAAATGAACTGACAATAGAAAGGAGATAGGCTTTTCCATATGTTTTTTCCTCCGTTACAATCATTCAACAGATTTGTTTGGGTTTTTTGTTTTTATTTTTGAGGTTTTTTGGGCAGTAGGAGATAATGTCACTGGTACTCAACTGTTCACCCACAAAAAAACCCATGTGGCTTTTGGTAAAAATATGACATGCTGCACCTGGAAGAACCCACTGACAAATGAGGCTGTCATGCCCTCCATTTTCCACCCTTGTTTCCGTGACATGAAACTGGATGCTTCCCGGAGAACACTCTGCAGTCCATCAGCTAAAGCTCTCCTTTACTTCCCCACACTCTGGATGGGATTATATGCTCTCCAATGCCCTCTGTGGCAATATGGGACTTGGTCTCACCAGTTATTGATATTTGTGTGACTCCTACACTGCTTAAATGGTTTGTTTACCGGAGTTTGATATGGCAGCTCACGAAGAAAATCATTCTAGCTCTGGTTTGGCGGAAGGATTAGCATTTAACGTCAGTGGTCTAAACTCACTTGTGAACAGTGAATCATTGCTTTTATTACAAGAATAGGCTTATTTTAATGGGATCATAACAATCTCCAGTTTAATAATTACTCATTCAATTCAAAATGTAATGGTTATATATAATTTGTTTTAGGTAAAAAAGAAAAATCTGTGAGGAAATGCCATGATGTAAAATCAATCTCAAGTCTAATTTCACTCTGAGTTACATCAGTGCTATCAACTGAAATTATTTCATCAGGGAACTACTTTCAATAAAGAGTATCAATAAAGAGTATTTATAGACATTTTATATACCCATAAAAATTGTAAAGAACATAAACATGAATATATACAGCAATTCTGTTGAATCTTATACCTACCTGGAGACTACACAGTAACTTTGGGGATAAAAGTACTAGCTGGCAAAATATAAAACATCTTGAAAACCAGACATTTTGTCTAAGATACTCCATAAGTGTATTCAAACCTGATTTCTTTTCTTTAAGCGCCCAGTGAGGTGCCCAACCTGACACAGAGATGCTGCACATTTGGTACAGCTGAGCATGAACAGTTCAAAGGGCAAACCGGACCTGCCAGGCAGGCATTGGTCTGCCAGCAGTGCCCTAGCTGCCTCCAGGGCATCCAGCCCAGCAGCTGGGTCCTTAGCGACTGCAAACCCCTGAGGGTCTCTGCTGACTCCTTCTTGCACGGCTGTGCCATGGCCCTGTGTCTGGAAGACATAAAAATACCTGTTTTACCTCGAAGGAATCCACAAATGAAATCTGACCCTGATGAAATTGAAGAGATATTTTGCCTTTAACATAACTGAGCTCATTATTTGATTCTTTTTTTCGCTAAGATTTATACCCATACTTAAAGCACAAGATCTTACTGAGCTTTTCAGATCAGTGTTACTGTGAAACACTTTCCTCATAGGGCTCTGAGCACAATATCAGCTGTATAACCCGCTCTTTCTATGCCTTTTTGCACAACCATAATGATGTTATATGTGATTTTCTGCTGTAGTCTGTCATTTTGGTAAAAACATTTTTTTCCCCTTTCATTGTTATGGGGAATCAGTAGTGTCTATTTTGTTTATGGTAATAAGCACAGCCTCCTTAGTGAATAGCAAAGGGACAAAAAAGATTTGTGACCAAAATTTTCTCTTCATTCTAAAGTTCATTTTATCCTTTCCCTTACCTACTGTGTTCTCATATTATCTTTCATTCAATCAAACTTTACCAACTTACTGCTGTGAGCAAGCGCTAAGTTTTATATTTGGCAAGTGCTAGGAATTTGGAAGAAGAGCACAGCTGGAGTGGATGTAATGAAACAGCATTCTTCTGTACCGAAGTTATCTTGATGCTGATGAAAAAACCAAAAACATACACAACAATATGGTGTATATTTATACCAGTTTAATGAGGCTCTATTCAAAAATCCAGCTGTGAAAATGTGATTAATCTATATATTTAGTCTTCTAGTACTAGAAAGTAAATTCTTCATAGTAAAAACTCATTTCTCCACATTACAGATTGTATCTTGTCACTTAATCATTTCCTGGAGGACATTCACAAGCACGTAAGCACACTTTGGAGTTTGAATATGCTGCATGGAAAGCACAGCAGCTACGAATAAGCAGCACTTCATCACTAGGGGGCTGAGCATCCATATAATTCTAGTTCCTGAAATTCTTTGTTAATTTATTTATTTATTCGGGGGAGGGGGGTTACTTCTCTTCAATTTTCTGTCTTTATTTAAATTTTTTTTTCTTTCAACAGAAAATCTTTAAAGCTAATACTGAATTACTTCTGTAGATGGTGCCAGAGATGTTTTGATGGTTTTGCTTGCTTAGATTTGACTGTGTTTTAAATACGTGAAACATTTGACTTCATGTCGTATATTATAGTTTTGAATCTCTCCTTGCAATCTCTGTGTGTTTTTTATCAGAAAATAAAAACAACTGTTATGCAATCTGGAAAGCAGTGGATTGTCATTCATGTTCTCTGCACTGTGGTGGCATAGTGTACTTACAGAAGGAACCTTCTAAATTTTTAAGCAACAGCATGGAGTCTTTTCAAAAAGCTTCTAATATTCTAGGTTATCCAAATTTTGAGTTTACATCAAAGTTAAATAGAAACTTCATTATGAATATAGCAATTTCACTCATTCCATAGCTTGGGTTTGGTTTGGGCGTTTTTGGTTTTTTGATTTGAGGGTTGGTTGGTTGGTTGGTTGGGGTTTTTTGTCAGAGGCAAATGCTTTTCCTTGAATTGACACAGCAAGAGACAGAAGGGTAGGGGGACAATGCCTTGAGGACAAGAACAGATACAGTCTGTAGATTCTATTATTATTTATTTGTATTCTAACAGAGTTGCTTGGGGCTCCAGACATTGAGCTAGAAGACTGACAAAGGATAAGATAGTACCATCACGTTATTGTGATGAGCCAGAGGAAGCTGAAAGGAGCCACAGGAATTTGCAAAGGTAGAGAAACGAGTGTCCCATGTGTTAGAAATGCTACAGGTAATGGACCTCTCTCATCTCATTAGAGGAATCTGCACTGAACTGAGAGGCCTGAGCTCCTTAAGCATTCTATGCTTAAGTGTAGAGGACTTAGCTGCGCTTTCCATGATCCAGTGACATTATTTTCTAAATAGCTGCACAGCTTCCAGAGAAGATTTGGATTGTATCTCCTTTCTTCACTTTCAAACTCCTGTTTCATGACCAAGGTCTTCTGTGGAAGAAGAGATGTTAAAATGCCCTCACGGATTTACATAACCAACTCCTACCCCAGGCAGCTCTGTTATTTTGTAGGATTGGTGCCCAAGTTTCCTACTTGGGAATTACAGTAATTATTCACTTCACAGAGTCATTGTGAGACTAACAGATTAAATATCAAGACATGGGGAAAAAAAAAAAAAGCTTATTTAAGGAAGTTTTTATAAGTCACCTAGATAAACAAGAGTTAGGAAATGTATAACAGACTTGGAAAAGCAAAGTATGTGAAGAGAGAAGAAATGAAAACGAGTCCTTTTTGTAGGAAAAAAAGAGGAGTAAGGAATAATGCCATATGTGAAAGAAGCATGTAAACTACACTTTCTCTACCTGAGAAAACAGGCTTGTAATTGGAGTTTTCTAGTTTTCCTTTAGAGGTAGGAAAAAAGAAATGCTTAGATTATGGTTTCCTCTGCACATTTGAATTAAACATCTTCATTCCCCCAAAACATGTCAACAGCAACAAAGTCTGATACTAAGAAGCTTTTTCATCAGGGAATGCCTTCTCTGTCTGAACACAGGATTGAAGACTGAAGTAACATTTCCTATAGATGCTTGTTGCATATTTATTTTAATATTTCATCATTCACCTGGATATGATTTTGACTGTATTGACTTTGGGGACAGGCAAGGAACACATCAGGCTCTGCAATTTTATATATTTATTGCCTGTAATAGGATGATGAGATGGGAATAAATAATAAATAACCACAGCAATGCTAAACATAGACTACCAAACTGACTGCTTCACGATGGAGCTTTGTCACCCAGAGCATGTACGTACATTAGCAGTTTGTTCTCAGACACATCAGTGGAATTAGATATAAGTGAAAGGAAAGAACTGCAGTAACAGCAGTCAAACAAAAAGTAAGGAAATAGTAATCTGTACATTTTGCCACTGCGCCACTGACATCAAAGTCTCTGATTCCAATTGTTTCAAAATGAGCATGTTGGAGTCTGCAGAGAAGAGGCGTAAGCCAATTATGGCATATTTTGTCCCTTCCATGCCATGGTTCAGGAGAAAATGGAAGCAATAGCATTCCTGACACTGTGCTCTAAGACTCCACATCAGGTTCACAGGAATGAACCTGAAATAATTCTGGAATCTGTGAATTTATTTTCAAAGGTAAAACTTTCATTGCAGGACTTTAGCAGACAGCAACTCCGCCTGTACTGCCATCCTCCAGAAAAAAAGCTGTAACCTCAGTCTCTCATTCCTCCCTTGTCTGATCCAGTAAAAGGCACATTGACAAGACTGAGTTATTTTCATCTGTAATTGGTGCCAAATGTAAAAGTTAGGCTTACAGGCAGCCTGTCTGACCCCAAAAATCATAGGATCACTGAACCATTTATGTGAGAGAGGATCTCATAAAATCATCCAGGCTCATCTCCTTATAGCAGGGCCAACATTAAATTTGAGTTGCTCAAGACATTGTCCAAGTAGGTATTGAAAATCTCCAAGGATGGAGACTATATAACCTTTCTAAGCAGCCTGTTCCAATGTTTTATTCAAATTTTAAAATATAAGAAGATTTTATGACCTCTATCTCCTTAAACCACAGTTACAAAAGTCACCTTTTCTTCTCACCTCCTGTTCACAGTGCATAGGCTTTAACATATAAAATTTGAGATGGTGTGAAGGTCGTTGATAGAGACACATTTGTTGCCCAAATTCTACATTTAAAAGTTCAGTGTTGATGGCTGTGGCTGGAAGCACACAATCCTTAGGAATGTTTGTCTGCAACCTTCTTGAGCAGAGAGGTTGGACCAGATGACCCATTGTGGATCCTTCCAACCTGACCCATTTGGGGATTCTGGGATTCCGTGATCAAAGAAGTTCTGCTTCCTGATAGCCCAGAGATCAGGGCGCAGCTGCCACTGTGTATCCTGGTAAAAGTTACTGCCTTGGTTCACTATGCCATGGCACACGCATGGCTCTTCTGTCATGCTACACCCGGGAAGGTCACGGACTGCTCCACGACTCCCTATTGCCTCCTCCTCTTACTGAACACCAGAAGTTGTTCCCTGTTCAGGGGAGGAGTTGATGGCTACTTTTCTTGTCCCACCTGGCCTTGGAGTGGTTAGAAGTGTTCTAGAAATGTGCCTTGATCTTCCTTTACTTTGGAGGGAGTATTAGCCTTTATAATAAAATAAAACATTGCTCTATTGCTATTAAATCATATATATTACATTTCACTTCAAATATACATTTCTATTGTGTTCACTTCAAAAATGTATTTCTATTCCATTAGCAATAGATAGTACTTTATGGGTGTCTTTTAATCATATGTGTGAAAATTCCACAAAAGAATGGTGTCAGTTCTTCCTGCAAGTGATCTTAATGGTTTCATGAGGATTGCACATCCTTAAGTTGTAACATATGTCTCATACACCTATAATGCTGTGAGCTAATTATTTTTGCATAAATATATTCAGAGTTAAAACATGTAGAAACATTAAGCAATGGCATTACTGCAGCTGACCTATTAAAAGATACAGTGTAAGAATGAAATGTCACCATTTTAGTCTATCCTCAGAAGAATGTAAGTTATAATGAGCCTAGTAATTTAGCTTTCCTGATACCAGTAAATAGTTTGCAAATAGCATATAAAGCACAACACTGTGCTGCTACTTTACGTCTTTGCTTGTGCATTTGCTCTGCTGAGATGAGACAAGCCATTGCAGTTAGAGTGGTTTGCAGAAAATGGGGAAATGTCTATTTATGACTTGCATTGTATAATACACACTTTATATTCTGGGTAGCTGTAAGACTTGTGAAGCAATACTGTTCACACGGTTCCCTAAATAATTCTCTGTTGTGATGAGCTGACAGACTTAGCAGAGTGCATTACTTGAAAGAGTAAACATCAAGAAGCCTCCAGGGGTTCTCTGACTTCATTCATTTTGCATTATCCCATTTAGCAATTGTAGTTACATCTCTGCAGCCCTAATAACTGCTCAAGTGAAGTAATGTTATAGTTCTAAAAGACATGAACCTACTGGGCCAAACATAATCATATTCAAGTTCCAGTGATGGACATGCAGACTAAAATGTCCAGAACAGCAAGGGGATATGAGCTTGCCAAGTAATCAAAGCAGACCAAAACTGCCTCACTTCCTGATACAAACAGCTAAGACTCAGAGTTTTTAAAAACTGCATTCTGTACAAAATTATAAATAATTGCAATTCACATCAACCTACCCTAAAATGGAAGCTTTTCTGGCTACTGCTTGGGAAAGTTTTCTTTTAAGACTATAGAGCTTTAAATTTCTAGTTTGTTTTTTGTTCAGTCACAGTCTGAAAGGGTCCTTTTCTCATGTGCTGCTGCGAACAGAAGAGCTACACTGCATTCATTATTGGCACCCTCACTGAGGCGGAATCTCTAGAGAGGTTTGTTAAGAGCTGTGAGCCTGTGTGGCTCAGGAGAACTGGAACCAGTGTTCTTTCATCACTGTTGGCCCTGTAACACTTGAGTCCACCTCAAATATTGCCCTTGCGCTTAAATAGAATCAGAACTTCTACAGCAAGAACAAGCTTATGGAGCTAAGCTCGAAACAGGGCCAAGGCAGGACTAATACATATAGAGCACTAGATATTTTAAAGGAATTTTACATGTATATAACTTGGGCTTATTTCTGTCTCTTTGTTCCTTTACCTAATCAGCTTTATCTGTAGGTTAAAACTAAATATCAACTGTTCACAAGAATCTTGTGTTGGAACCTTTCCTTTTCTTCACTGGTGTTTAATCATGCTCAGCTGTCAGGTGAGTAAGGAAAGAGTAATCAGAGGAGGTTGAAAAGGAAATCTGTAATCTTGGTGGAGAAACTTTGCTTGGAAAAGTCCCTGCAGTGGAGAAGGCATATAAATGCCTTGTGAGGCAAGGCAGAAGAAAGAATCACTGAGCCTGCAATGCTGGATAAATAGGCTTCTGTAAATGTTAGGTTCATCTATCCAGACCAGGAGTGTTTAACTCTTTATTTGCAGAAAATATCACAGCAAGTCTTTAAGCATAGTTTGAACAACTTAACTTGCTCCAGTTACTCCTCATCTCGTGTTTTCAAATCCACAAATCAGATCCTGAAGCTCTGTCAGGCTGAATTAACCAGTGGATCTGGCACCACCCCACCTGCTGATCAGCACAGTCACACATCCCGTGAGCTGGTCACTGCAGCCTTGCCTGACCGACTGTGAGATTAATTTTGTACTCTTTTATTTGTACCTTGCCTTACTCATTTGAAAAAGCACAGATCAAGGTTGAGATTAATGGAGTGAAAGTGCACAAGTCATGACACTTATTTTAATGGATTGAAGCTAGTATATTTACTTCAATTAAATTTATTATGGCAAGGTTTAGTGTGACCAGATATCTGTTGATGTACCAGTAGTACTTTATACTTGAAAAAAAAAATAATTTGTCCTTCTGAGGCTTTGTTAGTAACCTTAAGAGAAACTGTGTAGAAAAAAGTAAGTTTTATTAAGAATAAAAACACATCAAAATGTGGACTTTGGAAACTTGCATTCAGAATAAAAACACTTCTTTGGATCAAACTGAAGTATTGTGACACAGGAGAAGAATATTTTGCAATGTTAGATAAAAGCTAGGACACGTACATACAGTCTGCGCTTGAAAGATCAAACCCTAGAAATGTCAGCTTTGTTTCAAAGTAGTAATATGTATGCATTCATGCAGATAAACTCAAGTTCTTTGGCAAAGCGTCTCAGAACACTGCTTTAGTATCAATAAATAAAAGTAAGCCAAATGCATATTTAGAAGCCATGAAGGTGGCATCGTGGAAAAAAATTAAATAAGAGGCAAATATCCTAAATTTTTGAGTCCAATCTATAAAACTGTTTTTAGTCATTGATATAATCTTTGCTACACCTATTTGTATGGAACTAGTCAACTGCAAATTCTCTTTTCTTTTCACTTATGTGCATGAGTAACTAAATATATATTTAATTTCATACACTAGATCTCAAAGGGTTAGAAATGGATGTAAATGAAAATACCTTCTCATTCTTTCTAATCTGTTATATTTTAGTAGTAGAGTAAACTGGGGGTACAAAAACATGGTTTTTTTGGAAGCTTCCCTCCTTTTGGGGGTACTATAACAAAAGAAGATAGGAAAAAATACCCTCTAGTAAACCTAAATAATGCTATGTCTTCTGAATGCTGGGTTTTGACAATTTAGAGTCAGTCTTCAACCTATGCAGGGCTTATGACCATAGTAATTGGCTTTTCAAACTCAGAAGGCTACAGAAATGTTTATCAAGTGTTTAAAAGATGCTAAGTTCTGATGATTAATTAATGTTTAAATATTGTGATGAAATAACAAATTGATAATACAGTAGTATAAAACAGGGATCACTTTTTGCTTGTTGTAGACGATTGCTGAATTATTACATTTTTCACAATACTTCTCAGCAAGATGCCCACCAAGCAGGGTACCAAATAGTGGTTAATCAGGGAAACCCTTTATCCTTTACTAAGCTGATAAAATAATATGAAGACTACAAAGTGCTGAGTTACTATGGTGATAAAGGTGATATAAGGACTTCTATAGAATGGTAGAGGATATAAAAGCACAGGGAATTCTTCTTATTAAATATGCAGCAGTCAAGCTTTCTGCTTTGTGTTAGCTTGCTCACATGCAGTCTCATATATTCCATTTTTTAATATCCTTTGGGTAATTACTTATTTATCTCATACAAATCATCTAAGTAAACACAGGTTTAATATAACTAGTTACTGAAGTTTATATACCTCTTGGGCTTTTAGTGTTGTCTGATTAGATTAAGGAGAAGAAAAACATACCAAAAAATCCTGGTTTTCTCAAGTTTCCCCTTAACTCCTATAATTAAGTCAGTAGCATACATATTTAATAACACTTTGCTTTTCTATGCCCTAATATATAGTTGAGTCATATTTCATAGATGTATATTTTCATTAGATTAAAAAAAAAAAGGGAAAATGTAGATTTATACTGCATGTATTGAGCTCTTTCTGTTAAGACTGACATAAGAATAACCTGACGCCATGTGAGATAAACAAATCTGGCTTTTAATACTAACTCAGGTTTGAACATTTATCCTGTATATACAACTGAATTGAATTCCTTCTCATAGCCAGCACATCCCAAATTGTAGTGAGGTTATTCTCTGAGGTTGTGTATATCAGTAGTGGTGTCATAGTACATATAGAATAAACTGGTTGTCAGAAAACTGGATCATGAAAAGCACATATAACACATTATATTCACTCAGGCTGCTGCAGCCTGCAGTCTTAGTCAGCAGGCAAATGTACCTGATCTGATTTCTCACCCTTCTCACTCCATCCTGTAAACAAATCAAATGGAGCAATTATTAATTTACCATGCAGTAATTCACATATTGTTCTCTTAGACCCTGTTTGACTCTTATTTCTCCTTTATGTCATTACTTTTCAATCCCAGTTCTGTAGTTTCCTCAAATTTCCTTAAATTTTCTCTTAGAAATTAGCTCTTAGAAATTAGTTCTTGGAATTATTATCACATGTTTAAAAATGTTCTAATTAAAAATTTTCAAGCTTTTATGTCCTTAACAGAATATTGCAACATTTGCATCTTTCTTGAAAAATATTTTTAAGTAATACTGCTATTAAAAATTACTATTTTTAAGTAATTACTTAAGTAATACTTAAGTAAAAAAGTTCCCAATCTGTTGTGTAGACTTAATAACATTCTCCCTCTCTTTATTTTATCTAGAAAAATGTCAGTTGCTGTTCTACCAATCAAATAGGTGCTTAGAAGGTCAATAAAGTGTTATTATATTAGTAATACAGAAATTTTAAATGCAATAATAATAATAAAAAGTTATATAATTTTTGGACACTCTTCAGTATGAAAGGTAAAGTCATCTAATATACCACTAACATATAAATACGAGTACAGTCATTAAAATGTTATTTATGGTAAATATAGTGATAATTCCATCATGGTAAGAAAAGAAAACATATACACAGGTTTTTTTCCAGTTTGGATCAAGACATTGAAGACAAGAAAAAAATTTCTATGTCCTTTGCTTTTTGACAAATTAGCATTATCATAGCTTTTTGGGTACCTGTTTCAATATTGACTTTTTAGAATCTAAACATTGCAAAGAAAAACAGCAAGAGAGATAACAGAAAATTAAATCGTTTTATTCCCAAAATATGTATAGAAACCTAATTTTCAGATAGAGGAATTACAGAATTCATCAAATCCTGTTTCATTAAATTCTCAGCTCGAACCTAGAGTTGCAAAAACCTAATCTATGAAGCTGTAGGTGGGTACATGATTCACAGGAACAGATCCTAATAAATCAAACTTTCTTTCCACTCAGTTTGGGAACCAGTGCATTGCATCTCCTTACCCTGAGTGAATTTCAATACATCAGGCCTTCAGAAGACGTACCTCGAACACTTGAAAACCAAAAGCATTTCCTTTCAAGGTTAAATCACTGCAGTATAGATCTCAAAACAGTTTTCAAAACTGATTATGACTCTGATAAATCAGAGCAATTTCAAGAGGTTTTTTAAATGCTAAATTTTATATCACCTTAGCAGTTTATGGCAACAGTGTTATGGAAATATTAAGGAAATTATATTATTAAGTGGATGGAAAATAAATGGATGGGTTAAATGTCTCACTGGAGGAAGTTTGTTGTTTTGGGTTTTTTCATGTACTATAACCTTTAACAAAGAGTTGCACCACTGAGAATTTGTTGGGATAAGTAGTCTAGTTAGCCAGCCAAGCTTCAGGCTTCTAGACACTTATTACCTCTTTGTTTGATTGGATTTTGTTTTGTTTACTAGGTTAAACTCTTTAATATGGATTAGCAGTGAAAGAGAACAAAAGTAAACAAATCATTATGCTCATGAGATTGTGAGAGACAAACACATTCATCATTTAAAGGACACACAACAGGTAATGCAGCACAGTGTGTTCACATATATGATAGGGAAAAATTACTGTTACATTTCACAAGCACACAGACTCCAACTTCTTGTTAGGATTTTGAAGTTGTAGCATATTAATTTGCTGTTAATATATTTATTAAAGCATGACTTGCTGTCATCTTGCCGTCAGTTAGAATTATCTTTCAAATATTCACCTCTGCTGCATTCCTTGGGGACTCACATATGTTTTACAGGTATTTAGTCCTACAATTCTTATATTTACTTGTCTTGATAATCTCATTCCATCTAATTCTGGTGGTAGAGTTGAAGGAAAGAGGCACATGAATAACCTTATGAAATCATAAATTCATAGAAAACATAGTCTGAAAATGACCCCAAGAAATCATCTATTCCATATTCCTGATGTCAGGCAGCCCTGTCTGAACTTGTTTTACTTGTGCACCCCAAAAATTCTAAAAATATGAGTTAATATATTTCTTGTAGGATTTCCTAACTTAAGTAGTTTTAAACAGTAGTTACACCTTGCTTGTAAAATACGTAATAGTGTAAGATTTTCAAGCACAGGAATTTTCACATCAAGGTTACTGTAAATAAAAGAATAACTGATATCAATTTTCTCCCCATACTGTAGATATTATTGGCCGGGCTACAATTCCAACCTGGAATTCTGTATGGGCTACTTCATAGATATGAAAGCCTTTCCTTATAGATTACAGGATTTAATGCTGGATAACACACCTAGCAGCAATCAAGGTGTTTACTCCATTCACATGCACTGTGGAGCCTGGCAAGGATATTGCCATCAGCCTTACTGGGAAAACCATCTGAGAGGGCTGTCAAAGGCACTGAGAGCACCTCTGTCAGCAATTACAACAGGCATATTTTAGATACTCCCAAGGTATTTATTTGCCTAATAGTAATCAAATATGCCTAGGAAAATTTAGGTTTCATAACTTCCTGTGCATAATGTTTTTAAATACATGCCCATGGTGCTCTACTCTTAAAATCCAAATGCTCTTTAAAATTAAATAGATATTAATTTCAATATAGTTCTGGCAAGGGCTATTGTGTAGAAACAGTACAGTGCAGGATTCCATAGGAATCAATGATTTAAGGGAAAAAGTGAAAATCTGAGAGGGTTTCTTTATAGAGTATTTGCTCTTTTAGGTATGTAAACTACTGAACAGTTGCCTTCAGCCCTTCTTTTCTGCCCCTGCAAAGCATCCAAGAGAGATGACAGATGAAATAGTGGTATCAGGTAGGACTCTCATTCAAAGACTCTCTTCTGTTGGCTGTAAACCCAGAATTTTTTCGCACGAAACAGTACACACAAAACCTAAAGTTTCTGACATTACTTTTCATTATATGCCAGAGTGCCAGGCAAGTTCTTCAAAAGGAACAAAGAAGCTATAGTCCCATAAGGTAGCACATCCTTCTATACTTGCAATACCACCAACGAGCACTGGGAGAGGGTTTTTCTTTATCTACTCCTTCTCTTGTGCTGAGTTTGGAAAATCTCTAGGCTGTAAGCTTTCTGGAGATGGATTAGCATCTGCAAAGCATAAGTGAGTGCAGAATGAGCCTTTTTCAATTGAAAAAGCCCACAGTAACTTTCCTAAATTCCCAGCTACTTTGAATTAATATGTCTATCACATAAAGGGTGATACCAGATGCTCACAGGTAGGAGGCTTAGGTAGCTGGGTCTGCTCCCACACAGTGAATTTAAAATATAATAAGATTCTTTCACATTTATTACATTTTCAAACAGCCATGGAAACAAAACAATTTTCAAAAGTGGTCTTACAGTTTCAGTTTTGGTATAATTTTAAGCTTTCCAGCCAGAAATGTTTTCATCAGGCTGATTAAATTGCTTCCCAGCAAAACGATTCATCCCTTTAAAAAAGTATACATCCCATGATTATGAGCTCCTGGGACTCGGCTCTGACCATATGTGCAGGAAAGGCACAAGCTGCCTGGGCTGGATGCAGCCACGGTGGTGACAGCAGATCTGAGTGTGACACTGAGCATATGCCTTGCCTATAAGGTATATGCTGGGACTGTTCTCCTTTCCCTGACCTGGTAAATCCATCATTACATTCAAGCCCTTATATTTCCAGGGGAGTGGTCCACATGGGCCCCCAGTATTCACACCAAGCACAGTGGCTTGCTGCAGAAAAAGTAGGTTAATGTTCAGTTATTTGTGAGGACACCCTGTTCCCTACACTTCAGGCTTTACATTTTCAATGGCAACAGAGCTAATCCCCAAACCTTGTTGTGGAAAAAGTTCTCTTGAATTCAATAGTAGTTTTGCCTGAATTATTTTATAGCAATTGGTATTCTTTCCCCAAAGCTTTGCATTAAACCTTACAGCGTTTCTTCAACCAATTTTAGGGACAACGGCTGCAGCATGACATCCGTCAGCAGAGACCCATGGAATTCCCCTCTCATTCATGGCATGCCACAGGTGTATAGCCATCCCTGCAAATGAATCTGCAGCTCCAAAAGGCCCTTCAGGGGTATGTCTACACCTCTGCTAGTAAGCAAAATGGGATCTCTGACCCTGGGGACAAGTGACATGGAATGGCTTGTATCCATACGGCTAAAACCTTATCTCCCCCACAGCAGGGCAGCACGGTTCATACACCCCCTGGAAGAGCCCCTGGCTGCCCATGGGCTGAGCCCAAGCACTCTGGGAAAATGATGCCTGCAACAGAACAAAATTATACCAAGTAGTGCACTAGCACTAAACACTGCAGATACCCACTGGACCAGCCACTGAGCCCAAGCTCTGTCTCTGTTTAGCTCACCACCACCAATATCACCAACAAAGCCCAGTTTACTTGTACACGCTCATGAAGATTTGTTAGTAAGCTCCAGATTCATTCAGTTGAAGCTAAAAGCTAATTATGTGTGTTTATATAAAAGTTATATGTGACACTGAAGAGATTAAATATTCATTATGACAGCATGAAAGAATTTTCTTTATGCCTAAATGAAACGTTTAAAAATAAATGAACAATGTATTCTAAAAATTAAATACCTGCTTTCTCTAACCATGTCCCATAGCTTAGTTATGCAATTGGGAATACTTCATTTTAATTTTGTGCATTGATTTCAGATGGCATTAATAAAATATTTCCTTTTACTGTAAATTATTAATAGACTTTGTTAACACTGACATGCACCTGAAAACTTACAACAATTCAATATACCACCTCACCAAGGAATCAACAAGAATATTTCCCAAATGGGCTAGTGACAGACACTTCTGCTAAAAATCTGCATTTTTAGTTATACAACGATTCTAAATTCTTCCAGAACACTCCCCTCTCCCCAGAACCAGCCCAGTCACATGTATTTCTTTGACAAATGAGGTCTCTGGTTTTCATTGGATTAAATAGTGCTTGCTATTAGAGCACCAGCCGAAACAATAGCACGGGCTGTTCCTTAATTTCACTTAGCCTGCAATACTTTCATTCATAAGTGTTAAATTGGAATTGCCAATATTAACTTACCAAAGAGCTGGCGGAAAAAGTTTATGTGCTATTTATCCTCAAGGGTCCAATTCAATCGCATCCCTGTAAAATGTCACTGACCCACTTCATCACTTACTGAAGGCAGGCGTGGGAGCTTTACATTCCTCCTGATTGTACCAGCTAAATAGACCTCCTCTTTTTCCTTCATGTGATAACCACACTGCTCAAAAAATAACTTTTTTAAGTTTCTTTGCATTATAACAATTAAATTCTGCTTCTATCGTGCTTAACCACAGACTTAAGAAAAAGCTGGCCATTAAAAGATTGCTAACAAGAGAGCCCTCTTAATAGCAAACTACAGAAATTGTTGACAGAGTCTCAGCTACAAGGACAAAATACGGCTGAGAAACTTCAGAAGAACCGTAAAATGGTTTAATTTCAGTGTTTTGTATTGAAAAGTGATACAGCAAGATTTTGTAACTTGAGTTATGAAGATATTTTCTCATCAGGTAGGCAGATATTTTGTGAAGCATACATTGTTCTAAGGGCAAATTCTCTTGACTATTTGCTTCTCATAGGGTAATGCTGCATAACACATATTATTTAATAATAATATTTCATATTCTGATTTTTGGCTTCCAGGTTTCAAAAGTAATGAATTCTATTCAAACACTGATTACACTGCAAACAATTAAAAATCTCTTACAGGTAAATAAGCTGCTTCTGCCAGCTGGAGAGTAAGGGATATTTTCTTATAATGTATCACAATGCTTTTTTCTTCACCTCCTCTACTGGAAAGATGACACATTTTGATGTCATTTTTTTCTGTAACTTTAGCATCTAAAAGAAAGACATTTAGTTCAAGTTTATCGATGACACAACAGAAAGACAAAAAAGCATTTCTGCAGCGTAATTCCTCCCATCCTAGGACATGTCATTCTGTCATTCGGTGATTATCCTCCCTTATTTCTTATCTACTGCACAAAAGTAATCTCAAGAGAAGTGACAGGTATCATCTTTTTCCAAGCCCAAGTATTTTGTGCACACGATTCTGAAGGTGCAGTCTCTTCCCTGTGCCACATGGGGTGTCTGTCAGTGTGCACTGTAACAGCACTGCAGCCAGCCTGGACTCCTCTAACCAGCCATGGAAGTCTGCCCATGGGGAACAGCTCTTGGTGCAGCTCTGGGGTCACATAAGTGACCCTCAGGAGGCAAGGAAATGCATTGCTGATGGAGCTGCTTTGGGCAAGGGCAGAATGATGCATTGCTTCCATTAGTCTGAGACAAAAACTTGTCTTAGCCCAGTGATGATACAAGCTGACAATCATATGCAGATGATACAGCAGACAACCACATCAGTTAAGATAACAGCCTTTGAAAGAAAGCAATGTTAGGAAAGAGGAAAAAAAAAAGGAGGAAAAGAAAAAAAAAAGAATGAGCAGTGATTTATTGATGACTGACACTGATAAAATAGTAGGGTTTTCCCCATGAGCAGGTAGGCAGGATGTTCAACAGCAACTGTTAGAAGAAATCTACTGTTCATTGACCCGATGAGAGAGTTTTCACTACTGTGTATTTAAGTACTGGGGGGTCATGTTAATGAAAAAAACAAATTGTATGTTAAAAGCTCTGGCTAAAACACTGGTAAGTCAAAGAAAAAAGTTACTTTTATGCATATACTGGGAAAAGTACTGGCCCATGTTCTACATCACAGTTGAACTGACTGATCATAATAATCTCTTCTGGTATTACAGTCACATGTGACTGTATGACTGCTTAAAATATGCCCAAAATATTTCTTGCAATTTACCGCGAGAAATATTTCTATGACTAATTCAATTCAAATCAGTATTAAATTCTTAACAAAAAATGTTTAGAACATGGAACTTAAGTTATGTTATTAAAAGCTTTATGAACTTTTCCAAAAAAGCTTAGGTTAGAAAAGCAGTTTGGAGTGTTTTTTTCACCAAAACTGAATTTTAACATTTTTAGTTGCATTGTAGATACACATTCATGTGAAGCAAAGTAACTGACACAGCTTGTTTCAAATCTTGGTATATAAGGTAATGAGAAGGAATCGTTTCTAAGGGCTAGTGAAAGCAAGGCTCCTTATACTATAAAATATCTGCTGCTAGAAACTATGGAAATAATCCTTCCTTGGAAATTAGATGGACACTACTAACAGTATGAAAGAAACAGCATGCCATTGAAGTGTAGGACCTATTCCAAAATGATTATGAGTGAGGGAAAAAGCAGCTATAAGAGTAAAACAGACCAACAGCTGAAACAAAGATGCAAGGGACTCAATACAATTCTTATTTGTCTAAATTCCTTACAGAAGGGAAAATCTACAGTAAGCAGGGATATCAGTTTTGAGAAGTTCATGTTGTCTATCTTAGTGAGCAGAAGGGAGTTTAATGAAGATCCTTCTCTGATTACCCCTCCAATCTCTCTTTCATCCATCATTAACAAGAGGCACTGTTCTCAAAGTCGTCGCTATACCTGCTTTTCTGCAAAGGGCTCTTTGCTGCTGCAGAACATCCATCCCTGTGCGGTGCAGGCTTAAGCTGTCAAGGTGTGAGCTGCCCACAGACAAGCCTGGAAGAGAAAACAGTAAGTTACAGCTGCTCAGCTGGCTGATGTCCGCTTACACAAAGCTGTAATACCTCAAAATTCTATTACATCATCTAGCTCACCCCTCAGTTGAATGGCTTTGTGAAAGATGCACAGAAAAATGTAAAGTAGGGTTCAAATGTTTTGTGCTGAACATTGACTTGTACATAGAGAAAAATAGGTACTAAGAAGTAATTATCTTCAAAACTCTTTAAATATCTCATTTTCTTCACTGTTAAGATCCAAGAGACAAAACTTGTTTATAAATTCTGGCTTTTTTTTAAACCGGATGTATCACACAGGCAGACGAAAGAGCGGACACAAAAAACTGAAGAGAGGGCCTGTTTCCAAGGGAAAAACATAACTGACAAAACTACTATTAAACTGCTTTTAACTGCTTTTTAATGAGAATGGTAGGTATTTAATATTTGTAAAACAGGAAGAGAAAAAGGCCAGGTTGTCTAATAAAAAGTTTGGGGTTAGAGTAGGGTAAAAGATTTGCCCATAGCATAAAATATGGCAAAAGCAAATATGAAGGACAGCTCTTTAGAGTCTTTGAATGCCTTAGAATTGAAGATACCAGAGCCAGCAGCAAGCATCCCTTTTTCTACTCACTGTGTAGCAGTTCAGACCTTCTAAGTGATGCACGTGCATCAATGCAGGTAGGCTCTGAGGATATTAAACCTGCCTTTGAGCTAATGCCTGCGGACTGGACGTAACCCTGACACACTTTCACAGCTTCTAGTGTCAGTGCTGGCTTATGTAGAGCTAACAAAGGAAACCTGCTTCTCACAACATCAGAATTAAGGCTTCCAGCAGGAGCTCATCTGTAATGCTACTGTTGCTGTCAGCTGTGGAGAACTGTCCTGGACATCATAGTAATACAATATGGCAAACTACCTGCAACACTGTACAACTTTCAAGTCCCGTTTCTTTTGTATTTTTAGTGCTGGAAACATGAAACCCGAAGGACTGGTTATCAGATGCAATACTTTCATACACCCTTGTTTAAGCTGTGACATATATAGACATGAGCAAAATGTTGTCCGTGAGTAATGTAAATGTGACTGCACATTGTATTGAGGTCTTACAAGATCTATTTTAACTGATGCTAGTCCCTTTAGTGTGCTCAAGTTCCTCACTGAGGTTTTCCATCACCTAGAATATGAAAGAAATGATGGTAATTTTTTTGTGTGCTTTGCTCTGACTAAGCATTTGCTTTTATTGATCCCAAAGATCTAATAAAATAAAAAGAATAAGCAAATAAAAAGAAGAATCACTTCTAAGTGTGTTTCCAGACACTTGAAGAATCAACATTATTGTTTCTACAATGTCCTAGGAGCATGCAATGCTTTGCAATGCTAACAGCAAATGATCTGACTTTGCTCACAGAACCCAGGTCCATGTGAGAAGGCCACCATTGACCTCTGGCATCAGATAGGCCATGGAAAGAGAAGGCACTCTGTGGAACAAACTAACGCAGTCTTGTTAGCTGATGGGAAGAAAACAGCTCCTGCTGTTTTTGTGTGAGAGGCACGTAAATCAGTGGTGCTGTATCTCTTAGGGCTATTCAAGTGTTGTTCTTGTCAATGGAAGCTAATCAGTACCCCAGAGTCTACTGTACACCTATACTGGGACTTGTTACAATCCTATCTTTTGAGCAGCTCTAGGCAGCTCCCTTCTTTTACCATCTCTTCTTAGAGGCTAAAGCTCATTTCAATTTTCTGTCTACCTACAAGTTTCCCATCAGTACAGAACTCCAATACCTGAGTAGAACAACTCTTATTGGGAGAAACACATCAGAAGAGAAGATCTATTTAACATGCCTAGTCTTGAGCTTGCAAATTGAGTTCAAGGATCTCCACCTGGACTTTATTAGAGAGCACCAGCAAGAACCATGTTCCCTTGCATGCCCCATCCTATGCTCCAGTGGAAGCACGGAAAACAGAGATATGGTCACTGCTGTGAGGCACCTGTGCCACTTTACGAGCTTCTGAGATGCCATTAAATCTTTTTGAATCTCGCAGGAACCGTGTGCTCTCTGAGACCTCCATGCCTTCGGAACAATTGTTTTGGTTCTTGCAGACAGAAAAGTTTGCAAATGGATTTTTGTGAAAGTGAAAATAGACAATATATTTTACCCAGGATGTCTTTTAATCTTTATTTGGATTAACTTCACCTTAGGAAGAGCTTCTATTGTAAACCTTTAACCATATATCATATTTTTCTCTGTTATTGGTCTAGACGGAAGGTGCCATCCTCAAAAGAGTTTATTCCACTTAAAAAACTGCAAGCAATTTTCATACTACATGTTCTACATTAATCCAGCAGTGTATCAGACACGAATGATGGATGGATTAAACTAATCTGTTACAAATTCTTAATGGTGACAAAGGAGAAAGGGGGAGGAGGGAATTCTAGGGGAAGGTGTTAAGTTCAGCTGTTGGTTACAACAGAAATATGAGGTTGAGACAGAAGTTAAATAGATTAAACAACTTGTAGCAGAAATGACAGAAGAGTCTAAAATAAATAAATAAATAATATTGGAAAACAAAAGAGAAAGAAACTTAAAATAGAAATTCAAGGAAAACAGTGTTAATGAGGTTGGGAAAACAGAGAGCTCCAAACAAGATACTACAGGAATAGTCAGAGAGTCAGGACACAATCATGAAAAGAATGGAAGCTCAAAAGCAGAGAAGAGAAACTAAGTCATGAAAGGAAGTCAAGTTAGAAAAGCTGATTAAAAAGAAAAGTTCTGACTCCTCAGTGGTATAATTTAAAACTATAGCCAAAATGATGAAATGGAAGCTAACAGGACCTCCAGCACTGCAGAGGAGAGGATCAAGAAGTGAAAAAAGAAAGCAGAAGGAAAAGGAGCAAAAGTTAAGGAAATTTGTAAAAGACTATAATGGAGTATGGACTACTATATGTGTGTCATTGTGGGAATTTGTATTCAATACTTACATCCCGCCCATGAAAGCAAGGTGGGAAAGATCCCAAAAACTTACATGAAATTCTGTCAAGAATCTCATTGTAGGAAAATCTTTATCTTCATTGCAGAATTTGTCTGCCACCTCAGGCCCTCTGTTTTCCTGCCAGTAACACATCTGAACACTTACTTTGCCTTTCTATTGTGCCAAAAAGTAATTTTCATTTCCTGTAGTAAGAACATAGGAACTGATTTCATTACAATAGAACAAATTTCTATTGTTACATTGGAAGTTATATTATAGCTTAAAGATAGTTTCATAAAATGTGTTTTCAACAATGGATAATATTTGATTTTAAACTTACTTCTGAAGAATGGTTGCTTGTGTTTCTATGAAAATAAATATAACATAAGTTCTTCCTTTCTATCCATAAGTTATTTGGTTTTGACATAAAGAAAACGTGAGTAAGAATATGATAAAATGTGATAAAAAAGCTAAGTAATTTCTGTCCCATATGGGCTCTTCCTTGCAAATTAAAGAATTTTTAAAGCCATTAGCTACTTTAAAAACAATAATATTCAAAGTTGATACCTAGGATCACAAAGTATTTGAATATTCTTAAAAGGAGGTAATTGTATCATAATATCTGCAGCACTTCTGTGATATTTTACATAGTTTTTATGCCACCTGGTGGTCGAATTTCTAATAGATTCACCCTGGGTGGAACAACCCAGGCACAGACTGTCCCGGGGGGAAGGTGGGTATGGCTCTGGTGCCATGCAAAGGGTGGCTGACTGGGGCAGGCTTACACAGCTGACACCCACACAAGCTTTCTCCAGGCCATAGAGAAGCACTGTGGCTACCAAAATTTCCAAACAACAAGGTAAGTGGTGGCTGGTCTGTCTCGTGCCTCCGGATACATTTGGGGTAAGCTCTTCTTTCTGTCACTGGAGCTTTACTTCATGTGGCTTGCACTGACACAGGCGACTCCCACAAGTCGTCAGTTAACCATAGGTCAAATTTTTTCAGTTTCTTCCTGAATCAGGAGAAACAACTCTAATAGCAGGTGGTATCTTAGCATTTAAAACACATTCCTGAAGAGATAAAGACAAGAATTCTCTTTCTTTTGTAAAGGTAAAGTGTCTGTTTGGGACAGATGAAGATCAGCAATAAAACCAAGCTTACCTTCAAGTCCATAAGAATATAATAATTCCTGCATTGAGTCAGACCAAGGATCCAGCTGATCCAATACCTGTTTCTGGTACACGATAGCACCATGAGTTAAGCAGTCAAGTTTCATGTACTTATATGCTGAGAGCATAAGCCACCTACCTGAACACCTGTAGTGACTGTTCCAGATTCTTTGTTTTAAACCTATGATTAGAAAATTAATTCTTTTATGGAT
Organism: Callaeas wilsoni; assembly: GCA_013398955.1. Classification (NCBI taxonomy): domain Eukaryota; kingdom Metazoa; phylum Chordata; class Aves; order Passeriformes; family Callaeidae; genus Callaeas; species Callaeas wilsoni. The sequence continues at coordinate 84,600 of VWPU01011123.1, forward strand.
TAACTCCCAAATGAAGTTTTCATATGATTTAATGCTTCCCTTTCCAGAGTCAAGGAGGCCTTTTAGCTTCAACAAGCCCACTTTTTAATACAGATCAACATGGGAAATGCTCAATGAATGAGCATTATAAGGAAACAGAGAAAGTATAGACTGATTATTTAGTTGATATATCTCACAGCTCTAGATAATTTCTGAGCAAGAGGGTTGCATCTGAATCACTATGTTAAAATATATAAATTTTTAAAAATAAGACTATTAATTTACTTTATATCAGTAGACTATTTCTGAGCTGCTGGGATTTTTTTTCTAAAATTCTTTAGAGTTCTAGAAGTGGCTTTTTCCTTAACTGTTCTTAAAAGATCATAAAATTATGATCCATTCAATTCCAGCCCATGCCCAATGAGCTCCTCATCATTGGGGAGTAAAGGAGTATAGTTTGACCTTAGAACTCTCACAATGTCATGAAGTTGGCAGGTTGTAAGAGAGAGGAAAATGCAAAAGTATTTCATAACCCAGAAGATTTTTTGTTTGTGGAATGATAGTAATATTTTGTATTTACATACTGCAATTCAATCTTGTTCAACAATGTTAGTTTAACCTCCTGTCACTCTTGATAGTATTAGTATAATTTTCTTATGTCACAAATGAGGAAACAAGCCCAGTGAGAGTAAATAATCTGCCTTTAACTATTTTGGTGAACATAAGAGAGAATGAAAGTTAATACAATGCCTCAGTCCCAGTCCTGTGCCTTACACACAGGACAGTATTCCAGCCAAGAATAACACACAATTACCATTTTGCCAGGCTTTTTATCTGACACATACTATGTGTGAACTCTATTAAAACTTGTAAATCTTAGTGAATGAAACGGTGGTGTCAGCTACACAGGTCATTGTCTGGTGATGGCAAATGAATGCAGTACTTGTCTTGTGATAGTCACATTCTACGTTCTTTGTTATGTTGGTTCGTATGTTGGTTTCAGCTAATAAATCACGAACACCATCTCCATCTTGTCCTGCTTGTGAAGCTGGTTAGGTCCTCAACATCAACAGTTTTTCAATAAATACTCTCTAATTTGGCGTTAAGAAAAGCTGCAGCATTGGCTAACAAGGACAATAAGATAACTGCCTTCTGAGCAGTCAGGACAAATACATCTGTTACTGTGTTTGAAGAATACATCCAAGTTTATGCCACATAATGAAGATTATACAGTTTAAAAATAGGATTCTCAGACTTAATAAAGAAGTTTATATCCCTTTTCCACTGTCTTTTTGCTTAAGTCACTGATGGTGGACCTTGTCCTTTTGGAGGCAGCTTTCTGATAGAGCCATCTCAGTGTCAAAGGCACATTCTTGACATAGTGGTGGATGGCAAACAACAGAGTAACAGTTTCTCTGAATCAGTTCCCAAAATCAAGAGCATATACTTCCTTATTTGAATTCTGAAGCACCACCACCAGACCCATATTTGACACGGCACTGTCCAAGTATGTAGAGTGTTCAGATGTCAAAATGTCATCTGCTCGGTCATTAGCCTTATTGCTGCAGTGAAACTTTGCCATCTACAGTAGTTAAAAATGGCTTATTTTTGTAGATGTTCATAGAATTTCAGGTAGGTGTTGCTTCATAAACTCATAAAAGTTAAACTCACAAAATCACATAATCATTTATGTTGGAAAAGACCTCCAAGATCATCAAGTCCAACCTTTGACCGATCACCACCTTGTAAACTAGACCCTGGCCCTAAGTGCCACATCCAGCCATTTCTTGAACACCTCCAGGGACAGTGACTCTACCACCTCCCTGGGAAGTCATTGTATTTGCAGGAGATATTGGAGAGAACAGGAAATTCAGTGCAAAAGCCGTAAATGTCTGATGTGCATGCCAAGGCCCTGTGAGGTTTCCTGATTGTTCTCTAGTGAGGGATTTGATTGTCTGTTTGACTGTGGCTGTCTTTTACAGGGCATTTTTATCAGATTAAGACCATAGCAGTGAGTTGTGCCATTTGTGCCAATTGGCACCTACAGTAATAGACAGTGCTGTATTTGTATGAGTCAGCAGATTCAATTCTTACCTTGAGCAGCATCTTGTAAGAGCTACGTAAAGAAATTGGTGGAGATTGTTAGATCAGTTCCTTTCATCTTCAACTTAAAAATAGGTATAATTTCTCCAACATTAATAAAAATATCAGAAAAAAAGGATACGTGCCAAATTATAGAGTGCATAGAATGGAGCAAAAAGGCTTGAGAGGGAGCTGATATCAAAAGGATTCACTATGATGAAAGAGAAGACTGGTGTAAGACCAGCCAATTGCAGACTGCAGTTATAGCTTCCTCCTAGTTCCCAACCCTTTGTAGTTGAGTTGTAGATGCTGAGATCATAGTGATTCTGATAATAAAAGCTGCTGCCATGAAATGATCCCTGACTTGATATAACTTCCCACAGTGGCCATGTTGTATCTCTTTATTTCAAAATGTGACCATCGTAATCCAATGTGCTTCTCACAGCAAACACCCAGATGGCTCCAGGGACACATTCTAACTCACAGAGATTCAAAATACTGGTGCTATCCTAGTCTGAAGAGAAGAATAACACAATAACCTTATCTTCAGCTTATTTTCCCAAAATTCCCACTAAAAGTTAAAGATATTTTATTTATCTCTATTTAATGCAGAATTGATTTTGTGTGGGAAGATAGAGAATTAGTTATCCAGACAGATTATTGTCACTCTAAATATTGCAAGAAAGATGAATTGTCTAAAATTGCAGAGGCTGTGCTACAACTAATTCATTTGCCACTGCCATCCTTAAACTTTAACAAATGAATATGTTAAGATAAATCAGGCACTTCAACATGCCCCAGCTAAAGCAAACTATTCTGATGTTCCTCAAACATTTAATTCATCACTGAACTCAGTTCTGCATTGCTTTACAGAGACCAGCTTAGCTTTCTCTAAAATAGTGATAAGGCCAACCCTGGGCTAAAAAGAATTCAAATCCCAGAAGCTGTTCAAGAATTAGGACCTAGAATATTTCACATTCCCAGATTCACTTGGAAAGCTCTCACAATCCAAAATTCTATTCCCTGAGGCCATCAGCTTCCAACCAAATGTCACCAAAAAGAAAACAGGACAGAAGCCATTCATCCTAGGCCTTGCTCTGTTGCCTAGAAAGAAAAGCACCTAATGCCACCACAGGTAATTCTGTGTGACCCCAATGTCATCTGCATCACTCTTATACATGTCAGTGTAGCCTCCAACCTTTTCCTAGCCCACTTCTAACCTAACTTACAGGTTATAGTAATTCATACTGAAAACTATTCCAAAGTAAGCCAGAAAGTATAAAAAGGTGAAAAGATGATATGGCCTTACTCTGTTCAGACATCAGATTAAGAAAACACATCCAATGAAAACAAAAACTCTGAAAACATTAAATACTTTATGAAGTAAGAGAAGAAAACTTATGGGTACTGTTCGTCAGCTGAAAGCTGCTGGTACAACTGATTCCTCGCTTTTACGGTGGCTGAAGGTCTATTCTGAGGCCTCCCAAGGGCTTACATAAAAATGTCACAAATATACTTGCACCTGATATGTCAGATGGAAAGGAAAAAATTTAGAAATATGGCAAACCTATATCTGACGTAGGAATATTTGTGCGATAATAAACATTCCAGTCCCCTTGACTAAAAATTGCTCCATTCAGTTGTAAATACTGGATTTTTCAAACTGTATTTATGGCAGTTTTAATGAGTGAAAACATATCCTCATAGATGTTCAGACTATATTAAAATGATACATGATCCAAGTGTGAGCCAAGTGAGCCGACATTTATAAAGATTAAGCATGCAGGTCAACTGGTCAGGTACACAAGTGTCAAATCAGCTCAGAATCCTTCCACAGAACCACTGAGGCTGTGTGGCACCTCTGGAGATGATCTGGAGATGATGAGTCCCGCCTAAGGGTGGGGTCAGCCAGGCCAGGCTGCCCAGGACTGCATCCAGATGGGTTTTGAATTTTAAGGACAGAAACTCCACAGCCTATTGGGGCAACCTGTTCCAGTGTCTAACCTCCCTCAAGGTAAAGGAATATTTTCTTATGTTTAAAGAGTATTTCCTGTGTTTGAGCATCATGGAATCATAGAACATCCCAGGTTGAATGCTTTATATGGCATAAGAGATACTACATCCCAGGTACTGCTGGCTTTGCAATAGACTGGCCCTGAGAAGGTACTTGACACCTCTCTTCAATTGTTTGTGAAATGTGGTCATTTTTCACATAAACCCTTTATATAGATGGGAAATCCAGGAAAAGTCACAGCATTCTGTAGCTTTGACCAGCTTCCCACAGTTATGTGTCCTGGCCAGCAATGTCTCATTTCATAGCCAGTAGCTCTCCACATGCCTTTCAGTCAGCTTAACCTCAACTGAAGACCTTGTCAGAGACCTCATCATATTCTGGCAGCCCTAACACATGCTAGGGAGAAATTTCCAGTATTTTTAATATGAAATATGAACAGAGGTCTGTAGGAGACAGCAATCATTTTTGTCTCTCCTATAAACTAATATGTCCAATTTCTACCCACCTCCTCAAAACTGTACAAATTCAGGTCCTTAATTTAATTCAACTAATTTCTACTTTCTCATGTTTAAGGCCAAATTTGAAGGAAATTTAAGAGGTGTGTTATAATCTGCTTAAAGAAGCTCATCGGAAAAGTTTCAGATGGTTCTGCTCTTCCCTGTTCTTTTAAAATGAAAATAGAATAATACAGGGCTATAGGGATTTCTCTGCTTGGGAGGTGTTGGGGTGGTTTCTTTTGGTGTAATTAAATGTGCTTGCATGCAATTGCAAAAGGTAGATCTTGCCCTATTTTCTTCTGCTCCTGTGTTTCTGTGGTTATTCTTCATATTTTATCGCTTTTTCAAGTAAGTATATTTTTCCAATATAAGCATTTTCCTTTGTCAGATGAAAAACGTTTAAGTATTTCCAGTAAAAAAGACATGAACAAGTTTTCATTTACCGCTGTTTACTGAACAAGAGGGATCAGAAGAAGGCTGAGAGGTACAGGATACATGACCACATATATCACTTTCTTAGAAAACTCAACTAAAAATGACATAATATATTGGCATTGCAGCTGTCTTCTCCCCTTGTTTCTATATCACTCCTTTTTAAATCAAGTATCCTGTTATCCAAACTACTGCTGACACCAAAATACATGCTATCTACATTTTCTTGTAGCCAGAACTGAGTCTGAATGAATCATTCCTATGACTCATCATAACTCTTTTTTTGCATACCAATGTTACAATGTACTGAACAATTTAACATAAAAAGTGGAGTTGTCCCCCTGTTCTGATAGAATCTTTTTGCTAAAGATTCAAATAACTCTCTTTCAAATTATTTTAACTTAAATTCTTCCTGGGATTTTGCTTTATTGGCAGCAGAAACAACAGCAATTAAAGTTTAAAAGCTCATCTTTTAATCTTTGTGGATAGCCCTGATGAAAAAGACACAGTCCCCATACATCGAGTGATATTCTAGTCTAAAATGTCAAGAGTTATCAATAATTAATTTTTTTTTTTACGCAGTTCTAAGGCCTAAATGAATGCCCGGATTAAGCACGCTTTTATATTCCTGCACCAAAGAATCTTTTCTCAGCACAGTTATCCAAGCACTACAAACTACAAGAAGCACTATAAAGCCTCCAGCTCGATTCACAGAAGTCATACACCAGCTATCCTTTCTTGATGAAAGACTATATGGTACCCCTGGGACACTAACTAATAGTGGGATTTGTATTCTGGTACCCTGCAGATACTCAGGAAAGCAAAAGGGAAAATAAATCACTTTCAACCACCTGGATAACTTAGAAGATCTACTCATATCAGGAACTCAGGTCCCAGATCTACTTTTTTCCCCATAGTTTCCTGTGGAACATTATCACACTCAGCTACTTACTCAGAAGGATATTTAACAGGAATTTCCCTCTGGAGGGACTGCTCATGACAGCATGTGAGATAGGAGACATTTGAAGGTTGGTAAAGAGGATTAATCTGTGTTGAGTGTACAGTATGAGAAAACAGAAGTGCTTGGAGGAAACCGGAGGAAACCAGAGGAAATCACAAAATGGTAGGAGGTGGTAGAATGAGTTGTTTTCCTCAGTGCACAGATTACTAGGGCCACTCACAGGAAAAGGGTTTGCTTAGGTAAGCAAACACTCAGAGGTATTCAATGACTGTATTTTCTTACTATAAAGAGGCCAGAACTGTCCAAGAGCAGTGGGTGGTAACAGGCTATGGAGCATGTGCTGGGAAGGAAGTGAATGCAGCATTTGCAGTGAGTCCTGCTGCAGGCAAGTTACAGCAATCTGAAACACATCTTCTGAACAGTGTACATGCAGTTTTGGAGACAGCTATTAAGACCTTAAACCCTGAAAATGGCAATGCATTTTTTCTGTATCACTGTGTAGAGCCACCCCGCTAGCAGCTGAAAGTGTTTTGAGAAATAAGAAGTTGTTTGGTGTATGGTATCCCATGAGCACAGTCTTCCGGTGAGATGTCTGATGAAGGCAAAAAGCTTATTAAGTAAGTTCATATAAATTGAACTAAAGAAATGCACTTCTAAATAAAGTTCATATAAATAAATCTAAATAAACACAGCTGTGATATTTCAGAGAGTAATGTTCTTTCTATGCCTCCTTAATGTATGAGACGAGCATATCAGTGTCAGAGTTTAACCTTTTCATGCTAGATAGCTACAGTTTAACCAAGGGTTTAGCAAAACTTGTTTTGCCAGTTTTGCCATGCTCTTAGTGCCCCATCTGTTGATATATCTGCTACAGATCTTATATGAGACATAGGCAATTGTCCTTTTGACTGCTTTTTCTAGGATCATGTCCATGGTGCAAGTTCCCCCCGCAGCAGCTGAAGCAGTGCTGGGTCTAAGCTCCCCAGTTCCGCAGGGAGGCAGAAGACGTTCAGTGAGGCTTTCAGACACTGTAGGATGGCTGAGGAAATGGCTAAATCTTAAACAGATTTGCCTGTAGAGTGGTGAGGGTGTCTCCATTGCTTGACAACACAATGCTCTGCAGCTCTCACTCACTATTTGTACTGCCTGATGGAGCGCTGAACTTTGTGAAATAGCTAGCCATTAGTGTCACGCCAGCCAGAAATGCTACTCTGATATAATTTACTTTATTCTTGGAATAAAATGCTCCAAGTGATAATGTGCTTTCTGGTTCTAAATGTCACCAAAATGTCCATAGCATCTTGAACAAGCATTTAGAGATAATTTTCATTCCTTATAAAGGAAGCTTTTTCATAATAATTTGGATTTTAGAACCTGATTCAGATGATGTAACTGCAGATAATATTTGCTGATTCAATAAAAAAATAACGCAGATTTTGGATCTGAAATTGCCACAGGTTTTCTTGCAGTCTTAGTATGTAATGTCCAGAAAGCTAGTTCAAACTTCCTGGATATTGTTTATGTTGAGTTGAAAATTCACTACACATCTTAATACTTCTGTCCTATCCAGATTAAAGAAAACTGAATCTGCTTGGAAACCCAGGATCTTTGTAGCTGCAGAGAAGGTATCTCCCAGGAACAGTGTAATGGTGGATAATATTAATCCAGCTATCTCCTTCTTGGGGGATAGAATAGTTAATTTTGAATTAAGCTTTTTTTGCTTTCTGCATAAGGTATTAAAAAATATCAAATTACATTATAACACTATCACAGTGCAGAGAATGCACTATGAATTTCCAAAGACCAAATAGCTGAGTGATTTCGTTTAATTCCCACCACTCTAGAAAAGGTCATGGTTGCTTAATGCTACAGCTCACTTGCAAGGAACAGTTCAAATGGGTCATCCAAGTAAGCATGTTAAGAGAAGAAAGTACCTTGATCATTTATTTGAAACTTGCCAAAACCATTTCTATGTATTTCTGTCTACTATTCCAATACTTGGGCAGAATTAGCCATAACAATAACACACTACCATCTCTCCTAGCTTATAACCAAACAATCTGAGAATGTGGAATTGGTCTCACTAACAGGGATCACCTTCCAATTAAAGAAATGAAAACATGCAGACTTCTGAGTAATTAAGATCATGTAATTTTAAAACCCTCAATGCTTTCCAGAGTCCTCTTGTTCTCTGGCACCTCTTTTGCTTTTGTAGTTTCTCAGGCTTGGTAATGTGCTCAGAGGTTTCTTACACAAACATTTAGGAACATTAAAAAGTTTCTGGGATGGAATTACAAAGGCCAGAATCTCTTTCTTCGGTGAGCGATATATGGACATGGAAAATCTCCAGAGGGACAACACCAGGTGATGCATAAGTTTGAGAAATCCTGAAGGCAGAGAATCTCTCCCTCATGATTTCATGGGCTATGTATCCCTGAGGGTAATGTCAGAAATCACTACCATGATTTTCAAGAGTACCTATCTTGTCTGCAGCTCCTGTGTACTGAAGAAGCAGTGTGCCAGACCAGAGTGGATTAAGACTATCAGAATTTGACACTGACCCAGTGCATTAGGGATGGGAAGGTTGGTAGAAGCCCCTCTAATTCTGTAAGACCCTCTAGCTGCCAAGAATACCATTACCCAAATGTTAGATATTGCCAACTCTTTATCTGTTTTCCATAGAGAGGATCATGTTTGTGCTGTACATTTGAATTTCAGCTTTCCCCACCTAGGTATTCAGTTATAAATTTCATATTTCTGTCAAATAGAAACAAGGAGAAAAATTAAATTAGACGAGAGAAGGATATATGATGTCTGAAGGATGAATGCTGGAGGCAACTGAGTCAGATTGTTGCTTTGATTTATTAAATAAATCAGCTGGTATTCCTAACCTAAGCACTATTTTTACTGTACTTACTCTGTCTCATATTGATGGGTTCACTGATTTTTCTGAAATACCTCCCATAAACCTCCCTAAAGGTTTAGAAAGACCACAGGGAAATAAATCAATGACAACATGCCAAAGTCCATCACGATGGCTGCTGTTCTAATTCATTTGATACAGGTCAGCTCAGATCATGCCGTTGGAAAGCTGACATTGATTTAATTAACTGCAGTACACTGTATTGTTTTGAAAGGAGATATTCTTTCCATGTTTTACATATACATTTTATGACATACCCAAAGCAAAAAGCTACACTTGGAACATTGGAGAAGAATAGAGCAAAATTGAGTCACTGAAAAGAAAGCTGGTTCCAGTTTAGTCTGATTTAAGAAAGCGAGGTAGAGATGATCTCACTGAGAGCTAAAGAATCAAAAAGGAGCAGTAAAGTGATCAATTTTTGTTTGAAACTTAAAACATGTAGAGCAGAAGAGAATACAAAAGCTCTGAATCTAAAACTACAAAAGTCAGGTGGGGGAAAAACTTACTTCTTTAATCAAAATCTAGGAAGAGAAATAGTAAAAGTAATTGTGATGCCCAGCTGGACTTTAAACACGCGTTCTTTATTTTAGACTGTTGAACTGATGCTCAGGTCTGAGCCCCGATTGTCTGCTGCCACCTTGGCACTGGCCTTCCTTAGCGTTGGAAGAAGTCAGTGAGAGAAGTAGTAAACATAAAAGTGCAACCAAGCCTCATCTGCGAAAGCCAGAAGCTGATCTCAGCCAGGGAAGAGCCCTGTCATCCTCTGACGGGATGATCTCCTTCAGTATGGGTCCACTGTTTCTGTGCTGTGAGTAGGTACTAATATGGGGTCACAGAATTGTAGAATTGCTTAGGTTAGAGAAGACCTTTAAGATAATTGAGTCCCACTGTAAATCTGACACTGCCGAGTCCACCACTAAACCATGTCTCTAGTTACCACCTCTACACAACGTTTAAGTACTTCCAGAGAAACCCTTCCCTGGGCAGCCTATTCCAATTCTTGACAACCCTGTCAGTGAAGAAATATTTCCTAATGTCCAATCTAAATCTCCCCTGATGCAATAGGGGCCATTTCCTTTTGTCCTAATGCTTGCTACCTGAGAGGAGACAACACCCACCTGGCTACAGCCTCCTTTCAAGTAGTTGTAGAGAGCAAGAAGGTCTCCAGGCTAAACTCAGCTACTTACCATTAGATTTGTGCCCCAGACCCTTCATCAGCTAATGACATATAGTAGTGAGGGGCCCAAAGCTGAACACAGTATTCAAGGTGCACACTTACCAGTGCTGAGTACAGGGAGATGATCCCTTCCCTAGGCAGGCAGCTGTCCAGCCACTCTTCCCAAGCTGGTAGCATTGCATATGGGGTTATTGAGGAAAATGTGGTTCTAGAGCATCGCCTGAGGGCATGCAGGGCTCATTAGCTGCCTACTGCTGCTGGGAAAGCTGTGGGAGATACATGTGGCTTTTTCCTCCTTCTCTAGTTCCTTTCTGCCCTCCCACAGGAGTAAGAGGAGAGGGAGCAGAACTGAAACCAGAGCTTGCACGTGTTCACTCCTCATTAGGCTGTGCGCCCATGCCGGAGGGCACAACCGATCCATAGCCAGGCTCTGGCTGCAGCTGCCACTCTGGATGTATGTCTTCAACTGGTGTCTGAGGTGGTGCATCCTTCACATTCCCATGATCCTGCCTTTACTCCTCGGTGTCACAATCAGCTGCTGCTCACTCTGGATGCATACCTGGTGTGGCAACCTCTTCTCCCCATGAGGAAGCATTTGGAGGTGGTCTAGCAATACTGCAGCAGCATGACTGCACTGCTTGTACTGATGTACAGCACCGAGACAGGCTGACTGCCACCCGCAGCACACAGAGCACAAACAGACAGGTTAACAGGTACCTGGAGGAGCAGAAATAAAGCTGTGCTTTAATCCACATGTATATAAAGGAGCAATGATGTTTCTGCAAAAGAATCTACATGCTGGTCAAAATTAAATGAATGATTCAAATGAACCACTATAGCTGATGCAAACCAATATTTTATGTTGAAAATTGGATTCTTCCCCAGATGTTCCCCAGTTCTAGTTCTATATACTTTAGTACTGTGAGAATCTGGGTGATTCACCGTGGGATCCCCTTTCTATTTGAGAACGTATGTGAGCTAGCCTCAGGCTCAGATTTTGTCGACACCTGTGAAATGGTATTTCCTTTTTCTGTTCCCTCTCCTCTAACTGGAATTGTTATTCCCAGTGTCCCTGGGGCTCATTCACTCACATTTAGGGTCAATGAAAAAACATAAGAAGGAGACTTTGAGTATTTAGTCTTTCCTATGAAGACAGTCCTGAAACCAAATAATTCAAAACCGAAAAGAAAATTTTGCCATGGCTTAAAGCACCTTTCTCCCTTCAATTTTCCTGAATATTTTTACTTTTATTAGAATGTGATTGATTCCCTTTTGTAAGGATTTTCAGTTTAAAAATACATGTCCAGAATAACATGTACTGCTGAAGAAAAATAAATTCATACCAAATCTAACAACCTCATCCTTTCAAAAACTAAAGAAATAACCACATACACACACATGCACACACAGAGTGTAAATCTGTATCTATCAGATACATACCAGGGCACATTGGATTTTTTACAGCAGCATTAATACAGTTCAACACTGATAAGATGGGAAACAAACATGAAAAATGCATAAAATTGTGAACTTTATTTTGATCTCAACCATATAACTTCAGGCCTAGACTTTTTAAATTCATAGAGATTTATTCCAGATTGATACGATTTTAATGTATCTGTAAGGGCTGATGATTACTGCAGCTAATTACTCAGATTGGAATAATCAGGATGCACTAAATTCAGCAGCATGAAGCAGTCTAGTCTTGACTTGGCTAGAGATTGGGCTCCAGAGTGGAAGTAACATAAACAAAGAACATTCAGACTTAAATTATTTGGTATGTAACTTTCTTCTTGGTCTCCTTGAAGAGAAGCCATTTTAAGCAAATGACGAGGAACAAATGCCTAAATGAATTTTTGGGAGGCATAACAGATACATGCAACAAAATGGAGTTTTGTCCAAATAATTACTTTGTTGTCAGGTAGGAAATGCTTTTATTAATGTGATAAAAAGCCTCAAGGTTGTTTTAAGCCAGTATGTAACAAGTGATAACTTTTAAAAGTTTACAGACTGGCAGAAAAACAGACAGATTTCACAGCATTAAAATTTCAAAAGCTGTAAAAATAGCATGTGTAAGAAATACGTTTAAGCCTACCTATCAGCTATGAGATAAAAAAGAAATAACTAAACATGTACAGCCCATGCTACATACATTTACAACATTTGACAAAATCTTTTTATCAGATGGTAATGTGTTAGAAGGAGCTGATAAGACAAAACAGATGAGACTTATTTCTTTGTTCTAGAGGTACAAAGACTTCAGGCATCTTGGTAGCATTGCAAGTCAAACTGTAACTCCCTGGTGCTCTAATGGCATGTAAAATAAAATAGACAACACCTGCCACTAAATGGAATGCTTAGAAGAAGAAAAATTACCATGGAGCATGAACGGCTCTGTTTCCTGTCTCTGGGTAGAGGATTGTGTTTGAGACTTCTCTTTTAGGTCAATATCCAGCTGATAGATAGGCCTCAGAAACAGCAGTGTCAAGATCCAAATTTTTAGGAGTTGGAAAGCCATTAGAGGTTTTTTGGGGAAACATTTTACACAGGATCTTTAGAGCCAGACATGTATTTTTGAGATTAATGTGGTCTCAGTTACTGACTGTGATGAGAGATCATGCTGCTAGAAAATCTGGGAAACAGCCCCGATCCTCCAAAATGCAAGGATTTGGCAGTGTATTATTTCTGATACAGAAGGAAAGCAGGATTAAAAAAAAAAAAAAAAAAAAAAAAAACCCCCAAAACTGAAAAGTTCTATTTCTCCAAAAACATGATTTCGGGGCACTCAGATTATTTAGATCCTTATTCTATACAATCCAGATTTTTTTCTCCCATAGTTCCGGCAAGCAACCCAACTGCAAGAAACCTTGAAATTCTAGTATAGGTTAACTATGGGGTTTTTTTCTAATTTATTTGAAGCAAGAAACATCCCCAACAAAAACCAGTATTTTAGCTTAATTATTTTTCAAAAATACTTCAGACTTAATGAATCATTTTTTCAATGGAAATAAAGGGGATGTTTTAATCTTTTTGCGCTATATTTAGTCTTCCAGTGACATATTACTTTCCTTACCACAGAGAATTTAATATCCAAAGCCCAGGTGAAGGTTGGCAAAATCTCTGTATATAACACAAAACACAAAACACAAATGCAGGGTACAAGAGACTTAATCAGATTTTTTTTTTCTTCCTAAATTACCTCAACAAAATAATTTGTCCCATTGCTCATTCCTCCTTAAATCAAAAAGCTTGTGTGAAAAATTTTAGAAAGCACAGAGAACTGTTACAACAAGCCAAATATTAGGAAGGTGTTAATTCTGAAACTTTTTCCAAGTAATTAACTTCTTTACAAGAAAATGGCCAATTGTTTGTGACAATGAAATAGTTCGTCATAATTGCATTCTCATTCTAAAAATGAAAAATGGTCCTAGTTAGATATTAATTTTCTCTTATTCAAATACACAGCAGCATACAGGATTCACCAAACACTGATTAGGAATTCCTGATAATTAATATAGTCAAAGTCATTTGAATCAGTTGCAAACTTAAAAGTTAAATTTTTATTGCTATTTATGATTAATATCAGCAATCATAGCCATTGACAAACTTATGCTAACTCGGTGTAAGGAAACAAAACAACATTGTTATTACCTGTGGTCTCTTCTTTCCTTGGTAAAGGGGAACAATGGTACAAGAGATAAGGACATGACCTGTAGGAGTGAGTGCAGAGGAGGGCCATGAAGATGCTTAGAGGAATGAAGCACCTCTCCTATGATGACAGCCTGAGAGAATTGGGGTTGTTTAGCCTGGAGAAGAGAAGGCTCTGGGCAGACCTTAGAGCACCTTCCCATACCGGTAACGAACCTACAGGACAGCTAGACAGGGACTGTTTACAAGGACCTGCAGCAGTAGGACAAGGGGGAATGGCTTCAAATTGAAAGAGAGAAAGTTTAGATTAGATATTAAAAAGAAATTATTTACTGTGAAAGTGGCAAGACACTGGAACAGGTTGCCCAGAGAAGCTGTGGATGCCCCATCCCTAGAAGTGCTCAAGGCTAGATTGGGCAGGGCTTTGAGCAACCTGGTCTAGTGGACATTTCCCTGTCCATGGCAAGAGAGGTTGGAACTAGATGATCTTGGAGGTCCTTTTCAACCCAGACCATTCTATGATTTGATGATAAGTGACACTCTTCTGACTGCACAGAGAGGAGGCAGCAGCAGAGTGGCAGCAGCACAACAGCATCAGGAGAACCGCCCTCAGCCAGGGCCAGGGACAGGCACTGCTCCACTGTGGGGATTCACACCCAGCAGAGAGCTGGTCAGTCACAAGGCCAACAAAGAACAATGGAACCATGACAACCTTCTGTAAAGGTACTTGCTGGTGAAGGAGTACTTGCACCCTCCCAGTAACACCACGCACCAAAGGCACATCGCACAGCTCATCTCTTGCACCCCAGATCACTCTTACCCTGGAAAATTCTCAGACAAACCACCACCACTGCTGGTACAGCACAACCTTCTAAAAAGGGGCTGAAATATACCATTTAACACAAAATCTGAGACTGCCTGCAGTATTTCTGAAACCGGCAACATTGTGGGAAAGTTCAAAGAGCATGTCTGATCACTAGGATGTTGAATTTCTAAAAAACTTAAAATAGAATTAAGAGAAATAAATATGAATTATAGTATTTAAAAAAGAAAATATCTGGAGAGATTTTTTAGAGCTTTTGGACAGAGGTGATCTGAGAAGAGTATGATAAAGGAAGCAGCCAAAATTGTAACTAGGGACAGAGGTTAAAAGTTTCCCTTAAAAATACTTTCAAATTTTAGCTACAACTTATAAGAGATTTAAGAGAGTGATTTAAGAGATTTTGGAGTGAAATCACTGTGCTCAAGCTGACTTCATTAGAGCTACTCATGTGAGGAAAGTGAGCAGGATTTGGCCATAAAACAGAAAGGCCTTTGGCCTTGTTTTCATTGCCAAGTATTTTCTAATTGATACTGCATGTAAACTCTGCCCTCTGCTAATACACTAAATAATCAATGGTATGCAAACCCATGGCTCATTTTCTGCCTAAAACGTGATTTTGTTTGTATCACTGCCACAGGACTGATGAGGGAGCCAGGAAGGGGCTGTGTCGCTGGACGGCTCCCTCCTCGTGCTGCACCGTGTTTGTGTTATTCTGTGCTCACTAATGGAGAGGTCGTAGCCCTCTTAGCTGTAGTCCCCTGGTAAATCCCCACCCAGCTGTAATCCTCTGCACCTTGAAGAGGATGGGATTCCTCTGCTTTTCCTGAACATTGCCTTATGACCATGAAACTACCAGCCAGCTTTAAAGACACTGATACCCAAATCCTTACAAATTTCAGGTGACCTTTGGATATCTGTCTAATTAGGGAGAATGTACTCTAGGGGTTGGAAAGCCACAATGCCCTGAAGAGAAAAGGGGAATACTTTGGGCATCTCAAATAATTTTGGTAAACTGTAGTATAGACTCTAAAACAGTACTATGAGTTACTGGGCTTCAAGTTTCTTATTAATTCTGCTGTTTTGCAGCATTAAATTCTTACTAAAGAAATATGTTCAACTTCACTGTATAATGCAAGAGTATTTTCAGTATAAACTCATGACTTAAGGCTGGTCTCTGAAGTCAAATTTTGTTCCCCAACAGTTGCTTATTCTCTAATGGTATCCCTATATGTTATGACACCTGATGTAGATAAAAGCTACTTTAATATTACAATCACATCTCAGAATCTGAACAAACCATCTCTCATGCACACAGTTCTTGGTGGTGGCACTTGATGCTAACTATAGAAACTCACCGTATCAGGTACTGGTGATAGATAACGACTTGTGAAAACAGGTCTTTCTTTTAAGATTTTCCTCACTTATCTTCTGGTATTATTGAATAATTTTGTAATATTTACATTTTTTTCACAGGTGGATTCAAAATTTAAGGAATTACAATATCAGAAAGAGTTTTTCTTCAATCTAACAATCTCTTATCAGAAGGAAATTTCCAAAAAGTCTTTGAATTAATTTTTGTTTCAAGTGGAAATATCTTAAAATACTCCAACTCATGCAATGTCAGTGAAAAAAGCCTGGATACTAACAATGTCTATGCATTTCTCCTAAAATAAGTCATCCTTGTAGCCAAAAATATGCACCTTACTTCTTATCTAATTGTGACTTCCAGCCATCACAGTTTCATTGATTGTTCTTTGGTAAGTTAAACAGAGTGCTTTGAGTGCTGCACCAAAACATCATCTCGTTTGCTTTCTAATCATTCTTCCAGGAACACTCTTCAGTGATGAACAGTCAGTGTGGACCACACACTCCAAAACAAGACAGGGGGTGGGATTGCTCTCACTTAAAATACAACCCAGACGGCTCCCTGCAAGGTAGTCACACTAAGCTCTTGTTATAGTCAGTGAGGGCTCCTTTTCATGTGTGATTGACAGTGTGCTTTGTACATTTGAGATGAGCTGAATCATACCCTAAAAATGCCTATTTGAAGATAAGGACATCATTTGGATAAATTCTTCTATTCCAGAAGTGGCAGCATCAGTAAAATTACATTTGGAAATTTTTTTATCCTACACAATTGCCTCAGCTTACCTACTCAGCAGTTGTGTTTTTCTATTTGTCCAGTGTTTCCAGAGTGTGCTCCATCCTTCTGATCATCCTCATGGTCCTCTTCTGGACTTATTCCGACAGGTTCATGTCCCTCTTATGTTGGGGGTCCCAGAGCTGGAGCCAATACTCAAGGGAGGTCTCATGAGAGCAGAGTAAGGGGGGAGAATCTCCTCCCTCAACCTACTGCCCAAGCTGCTTTGGATGCAGCCCAGGATACAACTGGCTTCCTGGGCTGCAAGGGCACATTTCCAGGTCATGTCCAGCCCCTCAGCCACCAACATCACCCAACATCCACCACCAGCCCCAAGTCCTTCTCAGCAGATATGCTCTCAATCCATTCTCCGCTCATCCTGTATTTCTGCTTGTGATTGCCCCAACCCAGGAGCAGCCTCTTGAACTCAGCCTTGTTGAACTTCATGAGGTTTGCAAGGTCCCACCTCAAACCTGTCCAGGTGCCTCTGGATGGCATTCCTTTCCCTCCAATCTGGTGATCACGCCACACAAAGCTTGGTATTTTTGTATGATGTCAGTCTCTCTTTACTCTTCCCAGGTTCCCTAGATTCCACCCTCTGTAGGCTTAAAGCAGACATACACAAAAGTATAGTTGATATTCTTCCACCTATTCGAACACAGAATGCATACACATGCAGGAGCGATGTTCCATGTATGTGAATGTGTGTGTTGAATTTAAAGTCTCAGCACAAGTTTAGTCTCAGACTTCAAAGCCCGTAGGTTCCATACCCAAAGAAGAAATTTCTAACGTGTTCCTAGGCCTTCTGATTTGTTATCTAGGCAATCAAGAGCATTGAGTCATGACACAGCCATGTGTTAACATAAAAAATGCCCTGAAGACCAGTTTCACTTCCAGCGTCTACTATTAGTTTCAGTATGCTTTCATTAGAACAATAGGACTTTTTAAATTCAAATTAATTTCTAAAACATTAACAATTGCTCCATAATCTAAACCAAGAAATGGTTTAGAATAATCTTGTTAGTATTTTTTTTTCCTTAGAAATACCAATTTAACCAAATTCATACAGTTTACCAGAAAGGAAAACTGGCAAATTTCCATTGCCACTATTTGCATTGGTTTTTGAAATTCTGAAATGTTCTTTTACAACATATTCTCAAAGCAAAAGACTGCACTTTTTCATGATTAAGAGAATCTTATTTTTAGAAGCTAAGGAAAATATTTCATAAACCTTCCTTTTTTGTTGTTCAAAATTAGCAGAAGGAAAAAATCTAATTTGATATTATTTTAATGTTCATCTGTGTGAGTGCATTTTACATATGATAAACATAAAAATACAAAAGTATATGTTTCTGTTAAGTCATATGAAAAGTATTGAATAGCAAATCCCTAGGAGAGAGTATAAAAACACACAAACAGTTTTGCTTCTTCAGACTACCTTTTGGAATGCAGGATTTTATTGCTCAATGACTACCAAACATTTAATAAGCATGGATAATTTTCTTCCAGGATGCAATGTATTTTTTTTAAATATGCAAATTTTTTGCTTCTACAGCATCTTAAAATGAAGCATTTAAAGTGTAACTATGCATTTTATGCCACTTGCAAACTTCATTTCATGCTCCCAACATTTTTTCATTTGAAGCAATGAATAATTGCCTATCTACCTTCTCAGCAGCTATCATAGAGAGCCATAGATGTGTTTCCTAAGCTGAAAAGCCCTTGAAAATTCTATTTATTGTTTCTTATACAAAATCTGTTCTTTATCTTTTAATTTCAGTTCTTAAACTCTTTTGACAGTCCAATTTTTCATCCTGGTTTAGTCTGGGGAAAATGTTGAAATATTAAAAAAAATTCTTTGGAGATGGGAAAATCATTTTCTATCCAGCTCTAGCTTTCAGTTCCATTTTACTATCAAGAACAAAGCATCTAAAATCCACAAACATGTATAATACATCTGGAAGCAGGTACTTCAACATTTAGAGATTTTAGACAATGAAATAAATTTAATCTCCATGACTTCCTCAGGTGATTTGTTGCCACATAACCTTCTTCTTTTTTATTTTCATTACATGTATTTACCATTAATAATTATTACCATCTGTTCAAGCTGGGATCTGATTTATAGTGCTATAAATTAGAAGTAGCTTTGCAGAAATCAGTCTGATTTTTGCTTTAGATGATAACCTTGGTTATATTCTACTGTTTTTATTCATGCTTGCTGCAACTTTATAAACAGTAAAGTCTGTAGAAATTGGGATAACCACAGAAATCAAGTCACTTTAAGGAGTCACAAAATTTCCAAAGGGCAATAACATTTATAGACACCCAAATTAAAACATGCACCGTTAGGAAATATTTAGCACATCTACATTTCAGTTTGTGTGTATGTATTAAAAACCAAACAAATAAAACGATAATTTAAGAACATCAAATGATCTCATGCACTGATTCTCCAAACTTACAATTCTGGCCATACCAAAGCTGCTAATGTTAGTAACTAAGATGATTCTGGATGTGTTATGTACTGTGTGCCTAAAAATTAGAAGTTTTTATATTTCTTTTCTTAAGGGTGAAGCAAAACAAACTAGGTACAAGACAAAGCCAATTGGTTGAAAAGGACCACCTATAGGAAAAATAAACTGAAAAAAGTGAATGTATGTGCTTTCTCCTGATATCTTCAAATCAAGGATATGTGCCTGTCCAGAAGCCATGTTTCTCCAAGAGCAAGTAGATAATAAGAAACAGATTTAAACGTAACTATGCCATAGTGATCATTGCTATGAAAGATGTTGATCCCTATTGCCTTACGTTATTTGCAGTTTTGAGGATTTGTCCACAGGCATCACAGGTGTCTTCATAGAATATGATGGATTGAAATGCACCTCAAATATGGATACACAGACTGAATGACAAAAGCAATAAAATAAAAATTGAAATACAGAAGAAAATTGAGAAAGAAACAAAATATTTTGCATAGGAGTAGCATTGGATAAACTAAATAAATGATTACTGAGCAGCTATTTATTACTTGAGCTCAATTAATTAATCCACAGCTTATTTAAAAATATCTATTTTTTGCTGCTAATTTAGGGACTATAAGACAGTTGCTTTCTAATGTATAAGAACTAAACATTCTAGAAATAAAATACTTCATCAGAGACTTTAGTGGTGGATGCAACTTTGCATCCTTGCTCTAGCTTGTGTCACAAAAAGTATTCAAGACAAAGACCAGCTCTGTAATTTTGGTTAAGACTGGCCAGCATATCAGAAAACAAATTCTACAATATTAGGGATGTAATTTCCAGTAGTCTTATTAATCATCTGTCAAAAAATTTACTATCGCTTTATACCAAAAAGGCAGCATGTATTGCAGAAAAAAAAAAATTAGGCAGTATAATGCAGATATTGTGACTGATTTTACTGAATCGACTGGCAAAGAAGTAAATTAACTTTTTATGAAGCCTCAGAGAGAGCAGAAGAACTAATTTACCAAAATACAGGGGGGAAGCGTGCACTGTTAGAATGAGAATGCAAGGAAGGTTTTCATTCTGTCTGGCACTTCAAATACAATTTCAGTGTTCCAGTTATCCTCAACCATAATACTTTCTCTATTTCAGTTAGAAGAACTCATCCTTTCCATCTGAAAAGCTTGTAATTTGGGAGTCAGTTTGATAGCTTGCTTCCAGATCCCACATGCAAGCTAGGACCTAATTCTTCTACACCGAGTTTCTAGAATACAGACTTCCTGTACTCCATGTCAGTCACTTCATGTACCCAACAGCCTAGTTCACATAGAAGTTTCTTTATTGCTACTGTTTAGCATGCCATTGCATTAACATCCCTTATTACAGCACAATTGTGATGACTTGCTGGAATGAGCTGTGTATCTGTCTCTTAAGGCATAATATACTACGTAAGTTCAAGGATCCATTTGACAAAATATGCAATATCACAATAAAATATGTGAATATGGATATCAAAGAGAATTACTAGAGATCAGAGGAAGTAAAGTTAGTACTAGAAACATATTTTTGATTTAACTTTTTAAAATCAGAATTCAGTAATAGTCTATAAATTCTAAGTATATTTACTTTGATATTACAGGCATTAGTATAACCATCAATTCTTTTTTGCATTAGCATATGCACCCATATTCCTTTCAAAATCTTAATATTCTGCATGCTAGCATATGATCTTGAAATATATTTTTAATACAAAGTTTATATTTTTAATATAAAAATATTATGTTTAATAGCATCCCAAAGTAATTAAAAGGCCATTGGAGGAGAGTGTAAAGGAAAAAACTCACATCCCTGTTGTGGGTCAGAAAAAACTCAGATGAAAATCTTGCCTGTTTTCAATCAGGAAAAACAGGAAAAAGTCTGCTACAAGTCAGATGCAGAAATCTTTTCCTCAGCCTGGAAAACTCCATTTCCACTTTCATATTCTGTTGTTCACATGATGGCTGCACCAGATGTTTTCTCATGGAGCACCAGACCACAAGCAAACTGTGAAATTCTGAAAGCTGTTGTAAAACAGATTTGCCACCCTCTCGTTGGCTTTTCTGCCTGCAGGACATCCATAACAGGAGGGGGGCAAAAAAAGGACAAGAGGGAAAGGACATATCTTAACACTGCAAGTCTTTCTGCTAATTATAAAACCATTTTGTAGTAGTTTGCATTTAGGAAATCAAAATGTTTAATAAGTAAAAAAGGTGAGCATTACTTTAAGCTACATTTCAGCAAAACTACTGTATTGATTCAGGTGATTACACAGGATAACAGCACCATGTCCCCGAAATACATTAGTATTTGAGAATGTTCTTCTAGGTAAAAATATCTCCTCTTGTAAGATAGTTGTCTTTTCTGGACCACTGTTACATGTATCTATGCAATACAGAACAACAACAGGAATAGCTGAATTACTGCTGAGCAACCTAAAGCAAAGATACGTCCGAGATTAAAGGCTCAGGTTCTGGAAGGAGTAAAGGCAGGTTAATGTGTCACTGCCTCTTCTCACAGCATCTCACTGGGACAGCAACACGACTAAACCTTTTCTCTTTCCAGAACTATCATGTTCAGCAGACCCAACAAATATTGGTACTCAGGCTGGAGTCAAGCCTCGAAGGCAGATACATCTTTTTTCAGTTCTTGTACAACAATAATAAAAAAAGTGACTGAGGGTGACATGATTTGGTGTGATCAAGTGGTTAAATATTTAAAGGGCTTATGGCACGTTTGTAATACTGAAAATGATTGAAGGGGTGAGATGAGGACATTGGTGGAGTGGAAGATGAGAGGCAGATTCTTTAATTCCATTTCACATCCAAGTCCTCTCTAGGCAGCAACAGTGGTTTATAAAAGCTTTTGCATAGACTGTGCAGCTGCCTGTAGTAGTTCTTTTTTTCACTAGCTGTTTTCTATCTCCTCTCCTAAGGCTCCTTTCAGGTGAGTCTCTACTTTCAAGAAATATTAGAACTTCATAGAATTTCATCAGGATAATGTGCTGCAAAGTATCCTGACTTAGAAGGCCTATAATAGTTTTTTTTCTCTAAATATTCTTTTACTCTGATGAGAATGAACAAAGGAGAGATCATAGGAGAATGAACATAGAACAAAGGAGAGAATATTCTGAATTGGAAAGTACCCACAAGGATCATCAAGTCCAAATCTTAAGTGAATGGCCCATATGGAGATCAAACACACAACCGTGGTATCATTAGCACCATGCTCTTACCAACTGAGCTAATACCAGGCTAAGATGATTTCATAAATCGAAGGAAAGAAAAAAGTGAAAACTTGAGTTATTTTAGAGCATAGAGAATGTGGAAGAGTATGAAGGACAAGGATATATTTGCTGCCTCGAACATCTATTTACTTAATTATATTCTGACAATCACAGCCAAGGAGTGAATAAATCCACATTGTTAATGAAATGTGTGATATTTTAAGTCATAAACCTAGGCTGAGGAAGGAAGAGAGAACTTGCATATCAGGTTTTGAATTGCTACCAGTAGCTAACATTTATGAAAGCTCATACCTTTCTCAGAGTGGGATTCACTGCTGCCATCCCACACTGTATTGCTGAAACTTGAAACTTGTGTAACATCCCACATTTTGCCTAATTCTGAATGCTTAAGTCTCTGTGCTACTGACAAAAAAAACCCCGTATTTGCTGGAAGCAAAATGACCAGAAACACTTTAGATTTGTGTCCATTTTTGTCATTTGGAAAGGTTTCTGTGTGCTCTGTGTGTGTGAAAAAACTGAACAATATTCTAAAATTATACTAGATGCCCAAATAACTGACAATCTATTCTCAAAAATGCAAAATCTGGATTTCTCCTTAGGGCAAAAGTCACATTATTCAGCCTAATAAAAATAAAAGTCATAATGCGGAGGAGTAAAACATCTCTCAAAAATCTTAAAGCCATCACTGTCTAAGCAGTCCCTTTTAGCCCTGGTTCTAAAGAGAGACAGCTATTTTCAGTGTCTCACTGGAATATTTTCTTCAACAGCAACTCACAGAAGACTCCCTAAATGCAACACACATGTTCTCATGAAGTCTGCAGCTATTCAAGTCATGGCTTATAACAGATTATGAAAACTTTGAGACTCCTGATGGAGATACTTTCATGCAAATAAACCTTGAGCTATTTACCAGCCTTCTGTTGTGCGACTACTAACGTGACAGACTGGCTGGGCAAGGTTTTGTAGGGGAACACAGCTGAGACAGTTGATTCCAACTGACCAAAGGGATAGTCTACAATGTATGATGTCAAGCTCTAGAATAGAGGGAAAAAAGGGTGCTCATGGTAATGACATTTGCATTTCCAAGTAACTGTTACTGATGCTGAAGCTCTGCTTTACAGTATGGGACTGGACATCTGCCAAAGGTAAGCAGTGAATTAATTCCTCTTTTTCCTTGGCTTGCACACACTTGTTTTGCTTTCCCTATTAAAATATCACTATCTTCATCCATGAGTCTTCTTGCCTTCATTCTATTTTCATCCTGGCCCTCAGGAAAGGGGATTGAGCAAGGGGCTGGGTGGGTGTTTGACTGGTAGCTGCAGCCACTTCACAATGTTAAAATAGAGTGTTACATACAGACTTTTCAGTGAATTACTTGTTCCTTCAGATTTATTTTTACAACTTTTTGCCCTATGCCAATTTTTTATCTAATCTGGAAAATGAGAAAAGAAAACTCAACTGCTCTAAAACGTAAGGCTTTCTTCAATCCCAATGCTATTCACAAGTAGGTCATAAAAGTAAGTCAGAGATTTTAATTTGCAATCGTGTGCTATAAAAATATAGTCATAGAATCATAAAATTATAGAATGGCTTGGACTGGAAGAGACCTTAAAGATCATCCAGTTCCAATCTCTCTACCATGAGCAGGGACACCTTTCTCTAGACCAGGTTGCTCAGAGCCCCATCCAGCCTGGCTTTGAACACTTCTAGGGCATCCACCGTTTCTCTGAGCAACCTGTTTCAGTACCTCATCACCTGCACAATAAAGAATTTCTTCCTAGTATCTAATCTAAACCTACTCTCTTTCACTTTGAAGCCATTTCCCCTTGTCATGTCTCTACATGCCCTTGTATAGTTCCTCTCCAGCTTTCTTGTAGGTTCACTTTAGGTACTGGAATGTCACAATTAGGTCAGCCTGAAGTCTTCTCTTTTCGAGGCTGAACAATTTCAATTCTCTTAGCCTTTCCTCATAGCAGAGCTGCTCCATCCCTCTGATCATCTTGGTGGCCTCCTCTGGACTGGCTCCAATAGGTCCATGTCCTTCCTGTGCTGGAGGACCCAGAGCTGGATGCAGCACTGCAGGTGGGGTCTCACCAGAGCAGAGCAGAAGGGGAGAGTCTTCTCCAATTTTTTGCACAGCTTTGTTATGCTGTGAGAGATAGTGCCATAACTTATACTTTCAGCAGGCCTAAACAGTCCTGATCCTGTGCTGAGGGTCACTACATGAAATTCAGAAACCTTCTGGCTGATCAGAGTTCAGTTGTTCATGTGTAATCATGCTGATCTCAATCAAGATTCCAAATGAATATACAATTCTTTATTGTTTATTTATCTTACACCTACTCCAAATTTTCAGCAATATAGAAGGCCATAAGGAAACATATATCTGTTTAAGATTACTAGGGGGTTTTGTTTTCGGATTTTTGTATCCTCTATTTGAGTAACAAAAGACTTAGAAGACTTGCCTGTTATAAACTTTTCATTTTCTTCCATGTCATATTTTTCATTTTAATGTAAAGGAGATATATTCCTCAGAGATGATTTATAGGCAGTTAAAATAAGCAAGTAATTTTCAGTTATTATAATATCCATCTGTATCCCCCCAAAATGATTGCATCTATGCAGCTTTTACATATTTTACCACAACAAGCTTAAAAAGACCTATACCTTAAGTTAGGAAATCCATTATTTTGTGAGAATTGTGAAAGTAAAACCCCATACATGTCATTTGTAAGCGTATCCCTCCAAAAAATTAATTTTAGAAAGGAACAGCTTGGAGATTATCTCAAAGTCTTAGTCATGAGAAACCACATAATCTATAATGAGTAAATCTCAAACAGAGTGGAAATATGCAAATATAAAACCTGTTTTATTTTTTATATATGTGGTTGTATTTGAATAACAACACCAAGTGAATGGGATTATGCCATTGCCAATGCTTTGTATAAATCCCGTCTTCGTTGATGGACCCACAGTAACCAAACTGCAGTGTCCAGCACTGCCCTCTGGAGACCCCCAAAGCCCTTCACCTGTGACTGCCAAATGACAGGAACTGTTCCCTCAGTACTTAAAACCAGGCACAAATAAAATGCTTATGTTAGGTGGGTTTGGCCACACCTACAAATAACATCTTCATATATGTCAAAGTTATTTTGATGATTATTCACACAGCGCAGGTATCCCTGCAAAATGGCAAACAGAAAGCTGTGAAGTGTTTGTTGAGGACATTAAAAAAGTCCTTGGAAATAAAAAGGTTCCTGACTAGCTCATCACAAGTTCATCTGCTACAGGAAACTAACCTTTGAACAAATATTATGAAGAAAGAGCTATTTGACCAGGTGTAGCTTGCAGGTGGATTTCATTTCAGGTAACAGCCTCAAAATGACAATAAATATCCATGACTTATTTGCCTGTCTAAACTTCTGTTTGCAGAAAATAAACGATCTAGAAAAGAGCCATTGACACCTTTGCAGTATTTCCTGCATTTATCAGAGGTAATTCTTCTTTTAAGCACACTTGTGGTCTAGTTTTATTTAATCTATTCAGTCATTGAAATTTACATTTATCTCTCAGTTATTAAAAGTGACAGGAATACATATAACCTGGAAAACTGAAATATGCCGCCTCAATTCCCTCTACACTTCCCCTTAACCATTTATTTTTGCCCTTCCTATTTATTGACCTTTTTCCCCCTTTGCCTTCTATTTTTCTTTATAGGGCTTGATACTTTCATTAATTTTTTGCTTACAGTTATTTGTCTGTGGAAACTTTCCTTGCTTATCCTCCTCATTACCCAGTAATATGATTCCTTTTTTTCTTTTTTAAACTTTCCTTTTGTTTTGCCACAACAGGGATGCCAAATAAGGTCCCTCCACCTTTGGATTCCTTCTGTACCTTTTCACTAGCCTTCCTTATCCCTTTGCTTCTGCTTTGGCCCAATCCTGCTGTTCTAAGATTTCTTGGGGATTTGTGGGTTTGGTTTAGTTTTATGGTTGATGTTTTTTTTTATTGGGAAGGTATTTGTCTCAGACATTTAGGTAGTGCAGAAAGTGCATCCCTTTTTTCCTGTTCGTATCTCAATGGATTAGAAAAAATAAAACCCTGTGTGTTGGGTAATGGAACACAAAGCTGGGAATCATTTGCACAAGATATGAGCAGACTTTTTATTTTCACATGGTCTTGGTTTATCAGAAGGAACATAACTGCTGATCTGATGGGATTTATGTTGGGTAGCACTTTCACACCATGGGACTTTTCAGAAATATTGTAAGGTTATATAGCCAGGTGGAAGAAAACTCTAAAGTAGGATGGGCTGCTAAATGCGTGTTATAGGAATCAGACTGTGAACTGAGCAGTTCCTTGGTGTGACTGGGAGAATAAGGGTAGTGATTAAGACAGGTTGCCAAATGGGTCCCAGTTGTGCAATTAAACAGTTGAGTTGCTGGAATTCCCTTCTGTCGTTCTTGCTGTTCCAGTCCATGGTATGAACAATTGAATGTCCTGGCAGTCATCTATTTCATTTCCTGCTCAATTTAGCTTTCAAACTAAAAAGAAGTATGAATTTTGTAGTGAAACTGAGACACAAAATGCAATGCAATGAATTGGCACTCAAGTGGACTCTTTGTCACTTCCCTTATCTACAGATAGAGAAGGCAAATTGGGAATGACAACCTATCAATCTCAATATCAGGGTTCTTATGAGCCATTTTTCTGCCCCTGCATTCCACTGCTGAGGTTCAGGCAAAGTACCGTACTATGACAAACTGGCTGCTAACAGCTGTGAAGCACAAATCTTCCAAACAAACAAAGCATATGTAAATAGATGGCATATGTTTCCTTCTGTGTAGACTTTAGCAGGACACAGAAGGAAAAAATCTTCTCCGCCCCAAAACTGTTTTGTTTGTTTAGAACAAATTTTAGATTTTCAATCAAATTTTAATATTCACAACAGAGAATGAGAGTCGATGTATTCTGGAAAAATTACTGTTGAAAACTTGCTGTGTTATGAGGGGCAAGGCCAAAAATTTAAAACCAAATAAAAACCCCACCTCTAAAACCAACTAAAGAAAGAAGTAATAGGTAGAAAAAACATGGAGTTATTCTTTCTATTTGACAAACTAATCCGTCAGAGAAGGAAAAAAACCAAGAACGTTTTCTCAGCCTATGTGTCAAGAAAAAGAAGGTCTGAATATTACCAGAGAAAAGAAACTGGGATAATCCTTATCCAAGTTAAGAGTTTGATTGGTTATTTCTAGTATAGGTTGAATTGATGTAACTTTGGGAGCCATGTCTGGTGTTTGTACCATTTCTCCACGTTATACTGGAATGCCCTCCACCACAACATTTCTGTTCCTTGTATAGTCATTCTGAAATGTCTGAGGGAAACTTATAGTGTATCATTGCCTTGAGTAAGCTAACCAAGCCAAAATTTTAAATTCTTTTGCTAGGAGACACATTTTTCAATTCAGTGGTCATGCTCATAGCTTTCCTTGGCAGCCTCCAGTTTTTAAATCTTGTCCAAACAGTTTCTGTATGTTCTGAAACTGATGTATTAGAGAAAATTCCCTTTATTCAGACACAAGTGGGTTGTTCAAATAATGTGATACATGCTTTTGCAGTACACCTCTGCAAAACTTTGTGGGAAGGAAGGAACATGGGTAGACTCCTCAGAAGCTTTTTAGAAACTGTGTACAAAAAACAGCTAAGCAAAACACACTTATGTGGGAAAGATACCAGAAGCTGTAGCATGATTTGAAGAGAGCTATTAGTCTGAAACATCATAACAAAGTATTTGGATAATTGTCTATAAATGGAGATTGACATCTCGTGGTTAACTCCATGTGTTGGTGTTCACATCACAGAAAAACCACTGCCCATATACGGAGATAACCAGAAACAGTTAGAGAAACAACTTTAGTTTAAATGTGGGGCTGTGATCAGGGCTTTCACACTGCATTTGAGAGTGTTAATTAGGGAGCTTTCTCCACCTTCAAGAACTGGTGTAAGGAGAACCTTACACATCTCTTAAAAAACCCAAACAAACAAACAAACAAAACATATGGTAAGAGTCTAATGCAGTGTAAGTATCAGACTGTGGGACTCCTTAGAAAAACTGCTAAGAAAGCTTTAATGGCTTACAACTTAAATAGTTTTAGCATAACAAATCAGAAAGATGGAACTTATTTACTGATTGAATTCTGTGGGAAAATACTGCAAAAATGTTATCCTTGGATGTGAAAGGTTAGCGTTTTTACAGAATATACAGAAAACCTGTAGGGAATTCCAGCACAGGGAATACAAGCTCTCTTACTTATGATTTGGACTGAAGGAAACTCTGTAAAAGCACCCAGTGAATGCCCAGGGCAGTCTTGCCTGTGCTCCTAAACAGAAGAAAAAAAAACCCAACCAAATCTTGCAGATTTAGTGACACTAAACGAATTTATTCAAAGTAGTAACACCTGTTGTCTTTCACTCCAAGCCCACAATTTTTCCAGTCTCAAACTCTCATCTCATTACAGTGTGGGGTTTTGAACAATTCCCTGTCATGAACAGGGAGCATGAGATGTGGAATATGCCACTGGTGTGACATGGGGAATAGCTTGGACTGTGGTTCACTGCTATATGCCAGTGGGGCTCAGAGAAGTAGCTGATCCTGTCCATGTGTAGATCATCAGATGGTAACTTAGCATCTTCTCATGACTCCCAAATCATTACTCACTGTTCTGCACTTCTAGAGTTAGGCTGCCGAAATATTTTGAGTGCCTTGTAAAGTGCATGAGCAGATCTGAGGTGCAGATCAAGGTCAATCTTCCAATGAAAGAGAATTAATGATCAGAGTTAGTTATGTTGCTAGGATTTTTTCTCCACAGTGTGTGACTTAAGTTATCTATGGACAGGTCGACTTTTCTTGAGACAGTTTAGGTTAAACGAGAGTAATCACACATCAAAACAATATTCAAGCCACGCCAAATCATATACCTGTCCCTATCACTTACTTCAAGCTACAGAATCCCATGTTTGTCCAGATGTCAGATGAGGCAACACAAAAAACAGCCCAGAGTAACTTAGCACTGAAAACAAGCCCTATATCTTGAATAAAATTACTACTATGCAACTTTACATGTTTACTTTATGAGAAGATGAACTTCTCTGGAAGCGGTGGTTCTTTTCTATTGAATATAAAAAGAGTTTAATATTACAGCTTTAGACCTGGACAATAGATTTTAAATTAATTTAAATTTTAAATGTCTAAGATGATTAAGATAAATCTCTCTCCTGTATCATAGTCTTCAAAGAAAAATGATCATAGATCGTGCTGCTATACATAGAATAATCCCAGCAGAATACAAAAACTTAGTTTGAAAAGGTGTTTTTAGGAATTTGATGAAACCCCAAACCTGACATATCCACAGACTTGCCAACATCATAACCTTCTTATTGCTATGGAAACAAACCCAGTGGGAAATGACTGCATATTTCTTTTTAAGTACCAGTAATTTCTAACAACAAAACTTCAAGATCTCAGTTAGTGAAAACACTGTTCACAATTATTTTTAATCTGTTGTCACATTCAGAATGTCTGGTCAGTTTATTCAAGGAAATAGCTGTCTTCATACAGATGAATATGCTAAATATAGCCTAGGTGAACTTCATATAGATGAGACCAAGGATAAGCTACAAAGATACAAACACAGAAATAGAACTAAATAAGCTTACTAAAATATGGATATAATTGTTCAGGAAAAATGTTCTGTCATGCTTTCTCTAAACCCAAAGACACAGAACCAGTTTCATAACATGGCTAAAAAAAGATGAATGAAATATATGACTAATCATAACCTGGAAGAGGTAACTGTAAACAAGTCCAGCCAAGATGTGCTGTAACAGAATTTGCCACTAAAATATGTATCACAGGAAAACCAGAACTAAAGCAGCCCTACATAATTTTCAGAGGTTGTGGCTAGAGATTATAGATTCCATAATTAAAATATTCACATCAATATTTTCCTTAAAATAGCACAGAATTCAGCTGGTCAGAACACTAGAGCCAAATCGGTATTTCCCTGTCTGTCAATAAAATGGCCTACTCTTAAACCCTCACCATTTCACTGGCAGTATGAGAGCTACTTATTTCTTATTATTCTTCCAGCAGGAGAGTGTTTGTTATGCTGTAAAGAATTCTTCATATATTTGTCTGGGTAACTACTGAATTATTTTTAAATATATAACAAAGTTGGGATTAATCACTAATTTAATATTAGTCTCAAAGTCAGCAAATAGAAAAATACCTTCCCCAATAAATTTTAAAAATGAGACAGAGAAAGGGAAACGGCAATATTAACAAAGATTAAATCTGGAATACAAAAAGCTTATGCAGTGGTGAGAAAAAACCACAGGAAAAATTGAATAAATTAATGATAACACGTGGTATAATTGCAAATATTCACCATGTATTTTCAGAGTAAAATATTTCTATTCAGGGTATAAAATCTTTTTTTTTTTTTTTGAAGCAGAAAAATAACATAATAAATTAGTACAAGTCCACATCCCAAAAGAATGATATCAAACACACAGAAATTATAAAAACTTAGCAAAAACAAGGTAAAGAAAAGCAATCTGGACAGCTTTTCCAAAATAAAATAGAATTGTAAGAAAACAGTCTTAAAAAATAGAAGACTATATAACAAAATAGTCTTATATCAAAAATACACCTGGTAATTCATTAAAAAAAGTATTGCAGAACACTCTATTCTTAACTATATCCGGAAGTAGCTGCTGAGCATCTGTACCAATGACGTCCATTCCAGTACGTACTTTCCTTGGGGACAGCAGAGCGCAGAAAAACAATGATGTGAGCACTACAATATCTTCTCACTGCAATGCTATGGTTTGTTTGTCTGCTTGTTTTTTAATAAAACTGTAGTAATTTCTTCCATTTTCTATGGGATCTCATAGACTCCTGGCAGCAGATACAGTATAAGCCCAGCAGCAATCTGTCTTGTTTTGGATATGAGGCAGCATTTCACAGAAACATAAACATAAAAAATAGATTTGTTTTAAGAGATATTTATTTAGAAGTTGATATTTGACTGAACATAATCAATTTAATTTATTTGTTCAGATACGCATACCTTCACTGTACAGATTTTGGAGTGTTGATTCACAGATGAAATAGATGAGTATTCATCTTGTGAAGGTGCTGTCACAAGTTGGCCATTATGTTTTTAATCACCTGATGCCACATTCTCCAAAATGAAGCCACCTGGCTTGGCCAGCTGGCTCTGAGGATTGATGGAGAAATACATGGAAGAGGAGGGTACTCAGAGAATTTTCACTCTCTACACTTATCAGAAAGTCTGCTGATGAGAAACTATTGTTTAAAATATCCTGTCTTTTAACTCAAGTGCACCCATAATATATGCTTAGAAGCATAAGAAGTCTGTTGGATTTTATAAAGTAACTGTGAAGTCCTGGCAGACCTCCTTACCTGAGAAGAGGGCTAAGTACATTCAAATGAAAGTCCTGTTGACATTTAAACCGTTATCCTTGTCATCAGAAAATGGTTGACCTCAAATAGACCAGACAGTGTCTTGGACATCGTTCCCGAAAAGGGATGGCATATACTGGCCTGCAAAGGCACCTGCATGACATCCAAACCTGCCAGACTAGAAAAACTCTCTTCATAACCAAGGATGCTAACTCAAGAATTCTACTTCAATGCTAAATCTAAGTCAAGAATGTTGACTTCTAAAAACTGAAAAATGCTTAAATTAAAAATTAAGTAATTTATTTATTTAAAATAGAAATTAGTTAATTTAATGTTCATGTGAGCTGTCTGTGGTGGGTTGAATTTGGCTGCCTGGCAGGCCACTACTCAGCTCCCTCTCCTCAAAAAGATGAGTGGGAAAATAAGATGAGAAAGATATGTTGAGATAAAGGTTATGAGATAAGCTACCTTCAGCCGTCATGGGCAAAAGAGATTCAACTTGAAGAAAAACTAATTTAATTTCTTGTCAATTAAAAAAATGTAGGTAGTGAGAAAAAAAAAGAAAAAAGATAAAATACTTTCTCTTCATCCACCTCTTCTTCCCATGTACAACTTCAGCCCTTCATTTCCAACTCCTCCAACTCTTCCTCAGACCCAGTGCTGCAATGTGGGTCCTCCCCACTGTGGGCTGCAGCCTTATAGTATAAACCTGCTCCACCACAGGCTCTCCATGAGCCGTAGTTCCTTTGGAAAATATCCACCTGGCCCAGTGGGGGGGTCCTCCACGGGCTATTGTTGTGGTTTCACCTCATCCAGCAACCAAGTACCATGCAGCCAGACTCACTCCCCCTGCCTCCCCTCCCCCTCAGTACTGGGGAGAGAATCAGAAGAGTAATATCTAGAAACCTTGTGGGATGAGATAAAGACAGTTTAATAGGGAAAGAAAAAGCCAGGCATACAAGCAAAGCAAACAAGGAATTATTGCACTGCTTCCCATGAGCAGGCAGGTGTTCATCCATCTCAAGGAGAGCGGGGCCCCATCACAGCTACTTGGGAAGACAAATGCCGTAACTCCAAATGTCCCACCCCTTCCTCCTTTTTCCCTCTACTTTATCTACTGAGCATGATGTTGTATGCTCTGGAATATCCCTCTGGTCAGTTTGGGTCACCTGTCCTGGCTGTGTTTCCTCCCAACCTGCCATAAGAAAAACATCTCTATTATCAACCCTGTGTTCAGCACAAATCCAAAACACAGCCCCATACAAGCCACTGGGAAGAAAAGTAACCCTACCTCAGATAAAATCAACACATCTCTGACGTGAATACCTGCTTCAACATGGTCCTCTCTACAGGCTGCAGGGGAATCTCTGCTCCAGGGCCTGGAGCAGCATTGCCCTCTCCCTCTGTTCTCACCTTGGTGCTCATGGGGTTGTTTCTCTTATCTACTCTTTCCTGAGAATATTATGTGTCATGTTTTGCCCTTTCTTGAATTTATTCTCCCAAGGTGACCCCGCCCCGGCCATGGGCTCGGCCTCACTCTGCGGTGGGCGGGTGGATCCGGCTGGAACAGGCTGTGTCCGGCTGGAACTGGCTGTGTCCGGCTGGAACTGGCTGTGTCCGGCTGGGGCAGCGCCGGCCTCCCCTCACAGAGCCCTCGCTGCTGCTGGAGCCTGGGCACTCACACCCTGTACGGTATTATTGAATAGAGAAGGTAGTACTTAGTCCACATGGTGCGTGTGCTGCCAGGGGCTGTAATGGAAGCATTTCCCCTTAACCATCATTGTTGTTTGAGTTGACCCCAGTGGTCAAAAAATTTGAGAGCTAGTATTTTTCACCACAGTTTACTTAGTCTTTAGCCGTTCAATTGATAAGACCAACAGGGATGTCAAATACTAGCTGTGGTTATTTCAAAAATATCATACTGGGACTGGACCAGCTGCTTCCATGGAAGCCTGTGGACACCCATGGGGGAGTAACAAGGCACACACTTGCTGCCATCCTGACCCCAACCGAGAGGCTGCATCTGCCCTCTTCTACGTGCTGATCCATTGAGTCATCCTGTGAACCCAGCCTCACTATTTTAAGACTCCATTGAGCATACCATGTGGCCATAAATAGAAACATGTCTGAAGGCAAATAAATACAAAATAAATTGCTCATTTTAGCTCATTGCAGAAACTGTAGAAAATAACCTCCCTTTCAACAAGAAAGTCAAGGCAGTTTTTTGCCATTTTTAGCTAACAGTTCATCTGTTTCCTTTGAGTTAAAGCATATTTCTGTACTTTGAAAGTTCTGTAATCTGAATAAATTAGAATCTATTTTGTCTCTTTCCAATATCTTAACAATTTTCCTCTTCTTTATTTATTTCATAAAATTTCCGTTTTAATTCTGTACAGATGATAAGATTCAAGTTTTCAATTTCTGGAAAAATTAGCATCCTGTTTGGCTTCTGATGGCAAGAACTGATGAAGTATGCAGTCACAGATTACACCTGCTGGCTTTATCTTCCTTGAGGTTTCAGTCTCTGCTTTACCCAGTATCAAACAGGAGTTGCTAACACCATGTGAGCATGACTCTAGCTGGAGTTGACTGGGGCATAATGGTGTTCAGGACAGATATCTAATCGGCTGAAAACTCTGTATTTTGGGGACACATACATTGGTGCAGTTTAAAGATATTTCTCTTCATACGATGTACGACCACTTGCAGGACTTTAAAAGCATGGAGAAATTGGTGGTGTATGTCTGTCATGGTTTAAACCCAGCAGACAACCAAGCCCTACACAGCCACTTGCTCAACCTCTACCCCTGGTGGAATGGGGAATAGAATCAGAATGGTAAAACTGAGAAAAAATCATGAGTTGAGATAAAGACAGTTTAAGTAAAGCAAACAAAATCTGCATACACAAGCAAAGCAAAACAAGGAATTCCTTTTCCTTTTCCCATTTACAGGCAGGTGTTCAGCCATCCCCAGGACAGCAGGGCTCCATCATGCATAACAGTGACTTGGGAAGACAAGTACCATCACTGTGAACATCTCCTTCGTCCTTCTTGCCCCAGCTCTATATGCTGAACATGACACCATATGTTGTGGCATATCCCTTGGGTCAGCAGGGGTCAGCTGTTCCAGCTGTGTCTCCTCCAAGCTCTCGTGCACTCACATCCTCCCTCCTGGTGGGCTGAGGTAAGAAGCAGGAAAGGCCTTGATGCTGCACAAGCACTGCTTAATGACGACAAAAGTGACTCTAGTTTCACCACAAATCCAAAACACAGCGCCATACCAGCTTCTATGAAAAAATTAACTCTATCCCAGCCAAAACCAGCACAATTGCAAAAATCCGTAAGGTTTGGAAGGGCTAAAGTGTTTGAATATTCAGATACACAGCTCTCACAGCCCCAGTCTCTCAATGTGACAGTTTATGAAAACTGAAGCTCTTTTCCTCAAGGAGAAGCAGACGGACCATATTAAATTGTAAAGAAAGCAGTGTTAATTATGACAGCCAACAACATTACAGGAAATTTGAAAGGCAGTACTAGAAGTCATACAAGCCAATATTGACAGAATAGCAGAACTGAAAGCTCTAAAGTAATTCTATCTTTGCTTGGCCCAAAGGAGCATGTTACACAATTCAGTTGGAAATCCATCAGAAATACCCTTGCCTTGGCATCCCCATCTGTTTGTTCACTCTGTACCTATTAACAACCCAAAGTTTTCCAATTATTTTTAGGTGTCATCTTGATGAAAACTCTGCAGGGAAACGTGCACACTCTTGTGTGCTTGCTCAAGGTCTGACAAGCACACTATACATTTACATGACCCACAGTTTTCAATATACTGAAGATTAGGTGCCCAGGCTTGGGCATCTTCTTTTCAGTCAGAAGAGTTCTTTGCCTTCTGAATCAGTCAATGATTTTTTAAAGTTAAATTAAATACTAAGTATTTTTTCTAATAAGTTTTGGTTTTAGTCTTCGCAGGAGATGATTCACTCTAGCCCAGGGGCAGCAGCAATGTCAACATCAGGTAAGGGTAATCCATAATTCTTTTGGAGAAGTACTAGAATTAGAAATGCATAATGAGTTTGGGAATCACAAAAAAAACTGGGGGGAAAGATCTGAACCTGAACAAAAAAGGAAGAAAATGGCATGAAGTGAACTAATGATTTTTTATCATGATTCTCTTTGCTGAAAGTGATACTCAGGATGGAGGCTAATCTTTTCACATAAAGCTAAGGACCCACTTAGCACAGAGGCACACAAAGAGGCAGTTTAGAAACATCCAACTAAACTAGATGGTCACATCTGGAGAGTAGTGGTCAACGGCTTAGTGTCTGTAGCGTATGGATGGAGATCAGTTATAAGTGCTGCCCCTCATGACATGTACTGGGACCAATATTATTTAATGTCTTCATCAATGACTTAGACAGTAGAATCAAATGCACCCTTTGCAGGTTTTCAGATGACACCAAAATGAATGGTTTGATTGACATGACTGAGAGACAGGATGCCAGACAGAGAGATCTGGACAAGCTTAAGAAGTGGGCCCATGGGAGACTCATGAGATTCTATAAGGTTAAGTGCAAGATCCTGCACCTGGGTCACGGTATTCTGAGCACAAAAACAGTTTGGGCAGAGAATGGATTGAGAGTAGCCCTGAGGAGAAGGGCTTAAGGTGGATGAAAATCTGGACATGACCCTGCAATGTGCTCTTGTAGCCCAGAAGGCCAATCGCATCCTGGGATGCATCAAAAGTAGCATGGTCAGTAGGTCGAGGGAGATGATTCTTGCCCTCTGTTCCACTTTCATGAGAACCCACTCGTAATGCTGTGTCCAGTTCTGGGGTCCTCAGCACAAGAAAGATGTGGACCTGTTGAAGCAAGACCAGAGGAAGGAGTCAAAGATGATCAGAGGGCTGGACCACCTCTCCTATGCAGACAGGCTGAAAGAGCTGGGGTGGTTCATCCTGGAGAAGAGAAGACTCCAGGGAGACCTCATTGCTGACGCCTTGGAGAGGCTGCCCTAGAAGAGAGGCTGGACAGAGTGAAAGGATAAAGGGTAGGGATTTATTGAAAGGCCTTCACAGGGTACACCTTGGGCAGTGCAGGAGTCTCGCAGAGACTACACCCAAGATGGACGACAGTCACGTTTTTTGGACAGATAAAAGTTTTGTCTATTTGCATATCAGAGGTTAATTGTCCAATTACAGCTTCAGGCAGTGGAGTCCCATTGTCTTAGTTTGCTCCCCCTCAACTCACTTTTGTTTACATTTCTCAGGTCCTATATGCTGCATCTAGCCTTGATTCTCAGGCCTAGAGAGGAAGTGTTGTGCCTGACCAAAATGGGAAAGCGGTAGCTAACACTCTATATGGAGCTCAGAGTTATACACTAAAGAATTGCAGGATTACAAATATATGAAAATATAAAAGCTAAAATCCTAAGGCATCATTGCAGCCTTTCAATACTTAAAGGAGGCTTATAAGAACATTGTGAACAGACTTTTTAAGAGGTCCTGTAGCAGTTGGACAATGGGTAATGGTTTTAAGCTAAAAGAGGGTATATTAAGACTAGAAATATGGAAGATTTTTTTTACATTGAGGGTGGTGAAATACTGGAACAGGTTGACTAGAGAGGTTGTACATGACCCATCTTGGAAACATTCAAAGTTGAGTTGGACGGGCCTGTGAACAACCTGATCTAGTTGAAGATGTTCCTACCCACTGCAGGGAGATTGGAACTAGACCGTATTCCAAGGTCTCTTCCAACACAAACCATTCTATAATTGTGGATGATGAATGAATATAACAGCATAGAGGGTCCTTGGCATAACATGCCAGCTTTCCTCTGACAGTGCTGAAAGTACTTTACAGTTAAATAGCTGAGCTGCTTTTTTACAAAAATTAGAGACAAATTTGAAGGATTAAATCTTTGACAACCTCTAATGTACCACCAAAAATGAACAGAATGAATCTGAACAGGAAGCCTGAAAATGTAATTGGCGTGAGAATTGTAAATCCCCTTGTTAAAATCATATGGGTTTCTAATGGATAATAATGGTCATAATATTTCAGCTAAACAGTCAATATAGGATATCCAACCAATTTATTAGTACTTCAGAAAGCATTTCAAACAACCCACTAAACAGGCAATTATTAAATTAAATAGACAGGGTAAGAGATAATGAACTTCCAAGGTGAGAAACTGGTCAACTTCTAAAATAAAGATATACTAGAACACAATCTACAGATTAAGGTGCCTTAAACAGTTTTTCATATACATCCATAAAATTACTTTTCATCATGCAAGGAAGAAAGAAAGGAGAAAACCATATAACCAAAAAAAAAAAAAGATTATTCCACAATATTAAAAAACTCATCTAGAATGCTGCAAATTGTCAAAGACCTCAGCATGTGTAATTGCATAGAAAGGAACACAAGAAAGCATTGGTTTACAAACTACATAAATAATCTATGTAATTGCTATATGGTGTTTAACAGTATAACACTATTAAAAGCATGTTTATATGGAGTCACTGAAAATAAAATCACTTATAAGGGGAACTGCTCTTATGCTTCAGGGCATAATCAAACCAGAAAACAATGGGGCTAGAAAGAAAGTTGGTGTTGGGGAAATAATACTTATGTCTGCTAAGTATATCTGGGCTTCCTGCTTCACACATTCATAAGTTCTTGTGATAAAATGTTCTATGTTTTCTCACATTGCAAGCCAAAAACACTGTGTCTGGCTAGGTTTATTGCTTGCTCTGTTCCCAAGTGGAACTTTCTTTTTGTAACTCTTTAGTTTCCTACATTATTTTAACAGCTCAACTGGGCCCTGGAGGTCCTACATGCTGCATCTCAGAACACCATCAGAGCTGCAAAATATTGGTCACTCTTACAGAAATTATCTGACTTCAGAGGATTCCCTTTTTTTTCTAATTTCTTTATTCAAGCTCAATATGTCATTGCTTTTATTTGGTACTATAAATCTGCCAGTCATGTAATCTCTAATTTTAATCCCTGTGCTGTTGTGGGGATTTGAGAATGTGCAGAGAGCTCAGGACTGCTTTCCACATGCATTCTGCCTGTTATACAGCCCTATGCCAGCTAAAGATTATCATCTCCACTAGCCAGCATTGTATGTTGCAGTGAAGTTAAAATCTGAGCACCCCCAGATCCATCTAACCATCTAGCTGAGCACTGAAATTGAACACCTTAAGACAGTGCCATTACAAACTGCAAATGATGAAGAAGAGACAATCTCTGAATCCTTCTCTATTAGACTATGTTCAAACTGAAGCCTCTTGTTTTCTCTTGTCAAGTATTAAAGATCTTGACAGGTATGTAGACAGTGACAAAACGTCTCTAAGTACTGGTAGTGGGCTGACCTCTGGTTGCTTACTTAAGAAAGGGCACATAAGATGCCTGGAGTCTGGCCATATTTACAAGACTAAAGAAGCTGTATATCAGCTGTTTTAAAGCTCTTTGGTCTTCTCTTGCTGACAATTAACTGGGCAGTAGATGTCTGATAACTACTTTTTCTTTTGTACAATGTTTTATTCCAGGAGGTGCTGGTTATTTTCGAATCCAAATAAGAAAGTCACACAGATTTCCAGAAAAGATAATTTTATTAACATCTCAGAAAATATTTACTAAATTACAAAATGTTATGTCCATTCTGATTCTGGGAATGCTGTGATGACACAGCATCTGACAGATCTCTGCTCAGGGCATTGCATACAGTGCATAACCTGTCCATGGTAAAGTTCACCAGCATTAAAGTCTTTATTGGGTTTTCCTACAAGTAAACAACTCTATCCATCATTTCTGCTGTTGAGCAAAAAGATGTTCATATGAAAACATCCTGTTTCACTTTGAGATAAAGACAAGGACATGCTGGTGGCGTCATTACTAGTGATCCCACGTCAAGAGATTTGTGCCATTTAGCACAGCCCTAAAGGCCAAGTACTATCTGGAGTAAAGCACAAACCTGCACCTACTCAGGTCAGCTGCTGTGTGGATCAATAACTCCTCATCCTACAGTAGTCTTTCTTAAGGATCACAACAGAAGTCACAGTATCTGGGATTGAAACACCAAGCACATTGCTTTCTTGGAAACCCATTATAGGATTATGGTCCTCATAGGACTTGGGCATTTGTTTATTAATCTATCTAGGTTCCCTCATTGAAAAGACACATTTTGTTTTAAGGTCTGAAGAAGAGCTATGCCTTTTTGTTTATTACACAATCCCCAGCTGACACTCTCCTTCCACAGTAAGACAGAGATTTCTGGAAATTCACACTTTCTGATAAGTTTTGTACAGTTTTCAGTATGATATCTGAAATTATAGATATAGCCAGAAGGAATACTATGTCAGCAAACACTTCTTTACTGAGCTCCTCTGGGCAGTGTCTTCCAACACTGTTGAAATGGTGCAGGGCATGGAAGAATTCAGTACAAATGTGACTTTTTCCTTGTGAGTCTTAGGCCACAACCTAAGTGAGAATCATGGACTTGTGATTGGTTTCACTCTAATAAGAAGATATGAATGCTAACTTTTTGCCTAAGTTATTTCTAAGCCTTTAAAATCTCTTTTAAAGTCAGAGGTTCTTGGGGTTAGTTTTCTGTTGTCTATACATATAGGGCATAGCCCATCTTTCTCCTCCAAAGTAAATAACACGGAAAGAGAATGACCCTTTTGCATCCGTATACTCTCTTTCCTTTTGTCTGCCATTATATTAACCAAATGATATATTTTCCCTTGATTAGGATTGTAGGATCACAGGATAACTAAGGGTGAGAGGGACCTCAGGAGGTTTCTAGTTCAACCTCTTACTTAAAAGCTGGGTCAGCTCTGAGATCAGGCCAGGTTTTTCAGGGCTTTATCCAG
This sequence comes from Callaeas wilsoni, assembly GCA_013398955.1. NCBI lineage: Eukaryota > Metazoa > Chordata > Aves > Passeriformes > Callaeidae > Callaeas > Callaeas wilsoni. The sequence continues at coordinate 125,397 of VWPU01011123.1, forward strand.
TTAGGTCTTGAAAAACTGCAAAGATGGAAGTAGCAAGTGCTAAGTAGAGAGGGATAGGCCCTTCCCTCAAAGAGCTGGCTGTGCTTCTGCTAATACAGCACAGGACATGCCCTTGGCCACCACTGCTACTGGAGCTCACTGCTGGCTCAGGCTCAGGTTGCTGCTCACCAGGACACCCAGGACATCTTCAGCAGAGCTGCCCTGGGCAGGCAGGCCCCAGCTGGGATCACTGCAAGAAGATTCGTTTCATTTGACGTACTGATTTGAAGAGTTGTTCTTATTGTGGAAAAGGGATTTTAACAATTTACTGACTCATCACAATAGCATTATCCATGACACTGATGCACACAGAAATTCAACCATCTCCCCACAGTTCACCAGCCTCTGAATGCATATCTTAGTGCTTGCCTCAAAGTACAAGGTGATAAATGGATTCCTGTTTCAGTCCTTTTCCAAAGGATTTTGTACCACTTTACTACTGCAACTGGTAGTACTTTTATATCTAATGTTCTTCAATAACTCTGGTGTCTGAACTACACATCTTTTATCACTCACCATCAGGTGAGACATCTATGTCCTTTAATATTACACTCTATCACTGATAAGAATATAAAAAGAATTTTTTTTTCTTGTGGAGTCTCTTTTTAAAAATTATTTCTCTTGCTACGACATCTTCAATCTACTCTTCTGTCAAATTCTTGCATACAGAGTACTGTTGGTGTTACTGATAACCATGAAGCCTTTCTAAGTGTGAATTACTTATATTCTGAAAAAATTTTCTTTATACATAGCTTTGGTTTGTACCCAGCATTATACTTGAAGACCTTTCCAGCTGGGCATTTGCTAATGACATTCTGAATGTTGCCTCAATTAACACACCTTCCTGCTTACCAGTTCTGTTTTACCTTTGTATACTTGATTGCAGCTCTCATTTCATTAGTAATGACTGCCCTTGCACCTAGTATTATTTTAACCATTGTGGATTGTTCCTATGAATGTAGCAGAGATCACAGCTGGATTTCCCACTGGCACTTTTTTAAAGAAAATCTGTGAACTCCTTAACAATTCTTATATTCTCAATGTCACAAAGTTTGGGAAATGAATACAAGTATTCCCTGAAGTTATTCTTTCTTCAAGAGCAGACCATTTCAATTTATAGTTATCAAATTGCTTCCCTTATTTCATTCATCCAAGGAGTGAATTTATTTTGCTTGGGCAATTTATTTTACTTCACGGTGGTAATATCGTGTTTCTTTCTCTTTGTAAACAGATTGCCTGATGTTTGCTCAGAGTGGCCTTAAGCATTTTCATTTTTCCTGGTTTTATTTATTTTATTCTTTTTACTATTGCTCCATTTCTATCCCACATGCAAAGTTCCTTTTTTTTTCCAAAATAAGATTTTTTATAAACTTAATTTTTTAAAGAATGGGTTCAGGTCAGCTCTAATATTCTCATGGGACATATGAGGGGGAAAAAAAAAGTGGAAAAGTATAAAAGAAACAATTGAGACTGATACTTTGGACCTAAATATGGATTCTGTATGCTGTGATGGAAACCCAACCTTTTCAGGGAATCCATTGCATATACTAGAAAATCTGGTTCTGTTCTTTTGGTTTCTTGACCTATTTTTTTTTAGATGGATATAGATAGCTTTATGTTCTAAATAGTAAAAACTTAGGATTCTTCTAAATTTAAACAATGAGAGATCATGTCTCTACTGAATTTAGGTGTTCCAACCTTGAACTAGTCACATGGAATCACACGTATATTTCCAGCTTTCAGTAACCCCAGTTGGCTCAGTTTCCTTTTAGATATCTCAGCCTAATAAAATTTACCTTGCCTTCCTGTGTAGAATTGCAAAACCACCTGTGATCCTATGATCTTCTAAACAAAGGCTTACCAGGTATGAAATTTTCTGAGGCTTTTTGTCTAGGGCTTCTATTTTCAGTAGGTTTTGTCAGTTCAGTTTCCATAATCTTTACAGTGTTTTTTTGTCACTTGTCATCATCCTACCTCTCGTAATCTGAAAAATAAGAAAATTCTTCTTGTTAACAAGACTCACACTTTCTTCCCATATAGCTCTTTACAAGATGTGTAGTTTGTGAGAGCTGATTCTGTCTATGATGATCCAGACAGAGAAACCTGTGCATTTTTTTAACCTTTAGACTCAGGCTATTCCTGCCACAGCTAACAGTAAAGGAAATTTCTATAGCTTACAGTTGCTTGATCACACCTTGTGATGAGCAAGGACACAGTCAGTGCTACGACAGCCTGCTCTCACATCAGGCAACAAAATCTCAATCTTCACCGTCATGTGGCTCATTCAGTTGCATTCCTCTGGAACAAATAACATTACTGAAGCTTTCAGATGTGTTAAACTCAGCTATTTAAGGAGTCCTGTTTTTATACTGGGATGGGAATCTACTGGGTTTTGATTTATTTTTAACAAGCTTCTCATGGATTGTGACTGCCATGGTCCATAGCTAGAAGCCAGAACCCCACTAGCTGTCACTCACATTAATCTCTGACTTCATTCTTCTTTTCTTAAAAGAACTGTTCCCACTCCTCATGTTAGTTTGTACATAACATTATTAAAAGATAAAGTCAATATACTGATTGCTTCACTAAAAATTAATAACAAGAAGTTTTTTGCAAAGACCTTCTGGGATCAGTTCACTCTGGCTTGCTGATATCTTTTTCCTTGAAACTTCTTTCAGTAGGAGATATGTTTGTGGGGGTTTTAGGAACAACTACCTATGTAAGTGTTAGTTCAATTTATGTGCACCAAAACCAGAACTAATTTCAATTTATACTGTTGCTGATAAAGGAATAGTTCCATCTGCATAGGGGCATTTCTTCATGTAACAAATGAAATTTCACCCTGGTAAAACCCTAAAAATATGCCCACCTTTTTCTTTTGTGTTCTTGTTTTAATCTACTTTTAGCTCTAATCTCTTTGTCTCAATGATTTGATTCTGGTCCCTGCTATTTTCTCCTTACTTTTTCTGTTTCTTTTCTCCACTGACTTATCCTTATGTCAAATTGCTTTGCTTTGCTCTTTGCCTAAGGAAAAACATGTTCTAGGTCCTATATAGTAAGCACAGACTTATACCCCTGCATCGTTTGGCAGTAGTGGTGGATTGGTTCCTGCCACTTTCCAGATATAATTTTGAGGTGGAACTGAGAGAGAATGAGCTCAGGGAAAAGGGTCAAAGATACAACAAAATCTTTTTTTGTTTGTTTGTTTTCCCTGTTCCCCTTCATAGGTAAAATAGAAAGAGTCAAAAAGTGGAAATGCATTTCCTAAGTTTGAGGTCAGCAATATGGTATAAAAGATATGTATGTGGTAGTCAGAACATGCTTACATTTTGACACTGTTTTGACAATAACTACCTGTAAAAATGAAGCAGGAAAAAGACAAGAATTATTACCATCAATTACTAGTTTACCATGGTGTAAAAATACCAACAATGTAAGCATGTAGAAGCTGTAAAAATGTGTCCACAATAGAGCTCAGTTTGTGAAGACGGTGGAAAAAAGACTCCAGGGCTAAATGCAAGGCTGAAAGGAATGTGCTAATCCCAGACAAAGGACTATAGGCTCCTCTCAAACCAGAAGTAGAGGCAGACAAATTGCAAAGGGAGGGCAAAAGCGCCCTTCCCTAAGTGGCACTGACCACCAAGAGTTCAAGTCTATGTCCTGTTTAACACTAGTTTGGAAAGAGAAGATGCATGGCTGCTGAATTTTTCTTCTTGAACTGTACTTGCGATAGTCTGGGAAGAACAGAAGTTCAACTCTTCTCAGCCTTCAAGTCTCACAGTAACCCACGGGTTGTCCTAACCCCAGAGCAGCCATCCACCCCTCTGCTTTTTGCTTTCCCTGCAATCTCCCTTGTTGAGATGACTCCTGCCCTTTCTGAGGACATTTAACCTGCTGAGATGACTTCTACTCCTCCCTTTTCACTCTACCCATCCCACCTCGCAATCTGAAGTGACCCTCCCATGAAGCATCCCTGTTACTATCTGGAGAGAACACACCTCCCTTCTTGCAGGCAGCTCCCAGTGCAATCCAGTGTGCAGCAGGCAGAACAAAATAAACCCCCAGCCTTCCTCCCTACAGCCTGGCCTACTCTTTTTGAAGAATCATAATGTACAGTAACAGTCAGTAAAACCATTAAATAGTTGCACAATCTATGACAAATATCAAAAACCATTTTATGATTTTTGAACTTTATGTCACAGAAGTTTGATATGCACAGTCATACCATACCTGCAGGACTGATTTGTAATACATGCATCACTAAATCTCTCTCAAGAAGATTGCCACTGTATTTCTATGGAGTGATCCATCACCGTGTAATTTTGATGAGAGTTGCATCACACCCTTAGTCCTTTACACTTTTATGTACTATTGTGACTGTATTTCCAGGAAATCTGAGCTGGGTAATTTTCACAAAAGCTTTCTATCAAGTGATCAGGCGTGTTCCTTGTGGAGTCCTAAGGTCTTCATAAGCAATCAACAGTAAGTCATACGTATCTATGAAAGCAGCCTTTTAGAGACAAATAAAGTGGGATTTTCAAAATACCTAAGGGAATCTGACTTCTACTGGGTTAGAGAAACCTGTCCTAAATTACAAGATAAAGGGTTTTTGCTGTATACTGCTTTTCCAGTTCTGATCTTCTTCTGACCTATGATCCCTGATCCCATTCCTACTTTACCTTGCTGCATTTAATAGTTCTTTCAGGTTCCATTTCCTGATTGAAAGGAGATAAAGGCAAAGACAAGAATAATTAGAAAATACAGACACTAGCCATATTATAAGTATCATACATACACTAGTTAAAAGCATCTTGTGAATGAGTGTACATGTATATATGGTCTCGGCCAGCCAGCATTAACCTAAGTGGAAAGGCTGGCAATATCTTCAGTGGAAAAGATTAGGAACTGTGTGTGCTTGTAAGCCACATGTATAGGTGACACTCAGGAACATGGTTTAGTGCTGCGCTTGGCAGTGCTAGGTTTACAGCTGGATACTGTATGACAAACAAACATTACTCACTTTTTAAAGTTTTGGAAGGTAGATTTTCCATAAACAGTGTGTCAGGATACCCAGAGCATTCCACTACTTTCATATTTTGCTATCCAGGAAGGACATGCATCTTAACACCTTCAGGCATTCAAAACATAGATTTGTGCCTAAAAATGTGGCAGCATGGACCACTGTGCTTAATGGAACAGAAATGGTAAATTACCATACCTGTACCCACAAAGTATAAGGCTACCGTCTTCTGAAGCTTACAAATCTCCTTGTACATAACCAAATTGAGAATTCATCCTTCATTCAGATGATACTCAAGACTTTATTCTTTTTTCCTGATGTTTATTAAAGTGACGCACCTCTGCAATGACACCATCCCCAGGGGATGTGGAACACTCTGGAGTGGAAGTGCTAGGAGTCCTAAGGTAGCCTCTTGATAGTAATAATGTTATTATAACAATCAGTGTTCTTCTAGCTTATACACTAGTATTGTAAAATGCTTGTCCAAAGTGTTTTTAGAGTAAATTGCTAATGAGAAATAATGAAATGATGAAAATTCTTCCTTCCGCAATTTCTTATTTAAGGCACCAAACTCCCAACATTAACTTATTCCCTTCAGAGCCATAGGACAGACTCTGGCTTACTAACTTCCTGCCTAATGGGTCTTTCTACACAAATTGGGCTTATATGGGTTTATTTTTCCCTGCAGAGAAGATAGCTGGACTATGCTTTTTTTGTTGTTCTTTATCTATTATTTACACAGAAAAACACTCCTTTTTTTCCCCTTGCTGAAAATATGCAGTTATTCCTGGCACAAATAAAAGTGGTTTTGTTAGGGTAATAAATACTCATTTACTGTATTTTCGCTAAACTGGTATTTTACTGAAATAGATGTTGAATGTACAGCAAATCCAATTTTGACTGATATAATTGATATAGGAGTTCAGACGCTGCATATTTTATGGGTGTGTCCAGGGTTTGGACATACTCATGTATATTTCCTCTGGTCCACAAGGACTATTTCTCCATGATTCTCCTTTCTATACTTGTACAACATTAGGCTTAGCTTTAAAAGACAAATAATACGAAATATTTGTTAACCACAGCTAATACATACTCACAATACACAATACATTTCCGTTTAGCTAAAAGAAGATTAAATATTACTGTGTTTAAGCATTAAAGGATGGGGTTTTTTACTGACAGAGAACATCTATAACACTGGGAATTGGAAGGGTTTTTTAGATATTACTGTTCTAAATGCAAGTTCCATTAGGCCCATGGAATTTTCTCTGCTGACATTTAGCTGTTAGCAAGGGTGACCTAAGTGTCTGACTAATGTGGATATCATGATTAATGGAGGCATTCAGTCATGGGCCCTAGGAGATGACGTGCTTCAGGTGAGACTGCATCACAAGAAATGACTAGACACAAATTGACAGAAACCTGTCAATACGATGTTTAACCAGACACTCTTCAGTCCTGCTTGGAGTTTGGTTTTAAGTAGTCCTGTATGAAGCAAGGAGTTGGACTCGATCATCCCTAGGGGTCCCTTCCAAATTGAGATACTCCATGAGTCTGTGAGTCTAAGAGAGCTACTTTAAAGGTAGCAGCTTTCTCTAAAGGAAGTCTAAATTTAACTGTATGTGTATCACCCATGTGAAAAATGTAAGAACACAGTAAGCAATTTAAATGTGAACAAAGTAAGGCATTGTTGATTCAATAAGGATTACACAACACACAGGAGACAGACCCTGGTAAAAAGTCTGGTCTCACTGAAATAGAATTTAAAAAAAATCAAATATTGCCTCTATTACTTGAAAAGTAGGAATACATTCCTCCTGTACAACATCATTGCATTCAATATCAACAGCTCACCTGACTAGGCACACACAGAAACATTTGTATTTCTAAAAGTACTCTGAAGTGGTCTAAAGTTATGCACAAATATAACACTCGACCCAAGAAAATACATGTTCAGCATGGTCTTTTTAAGCTTAGGTTAAATATTCTGAGCAAAGTGTACAAAAATGCTCAATGGAATTATTACCTTATTTGTTGGTCTATATTACAGCATGGAATGCATGTACATTTGTGTTAAGGATATAAAATCAAAGTCAAAGGTCAGTCAAAGATTAGTGACCGACTAGTAGAGTTGTACTGGTTTGGAACAAGATGAAGTGTAAATGTGGCAGTCATTTAGAGATCATCTTTAGCAAGTGGGTGTACAAACACCTCTTCTCTGTTATCCCCTCTGGAACTTGTATATCTTAGCCAAAACCACAGAAGCACACATCTATAACGTTGCATCACTGCTGTTGACTGCTTGGCCATTATAAGAGACTGAAAATTACTGGCTTAAGCATTGTTAAGAAGGACTTCTGCCCATTATGGCAAAACTGTATAAAGGAGCTGTGACCACCTAAGCCCACCCTTCCCTGAATATGCCTCCTGACTGGAACTGGACTGTGAGTTAGGCCACCTAACAGTGACTCTATTGTTCAATTATCTCAGGTTGGGAAAAGGTAAACAAGGCTGAGGGAGAAGAATGTATCCCCAAGGAAAGCCAAACCCAGCAGGTGTCCTGAAAATCATCTCTGGCTAGGTTCAGGATGGGGGAGGCCATAGCCCACAGACTCATTTGCTGAGGCCAGGTTTGCACACACTTTCCCCAGGTCAGGGTGGGAGGAGGAGAATTTTTGGGTGTGTAGTGTTACCTCCGGTCAGAGGGAACACCCACCCTCCCTTACACAAACTGGCTCAGTCGTAAAACCCTTCCACCCCAGGAAGGNCCCAGGAAGGTCCACAGGACATTCACGTGAGAGGGAGCTGAGGAGGGATCATAAACCATCAAAGACCCCCAAGCAGCCCAGACTCATTCTGAGGCCTTGCACCAGAGGGCTGCACGTGATGTAAAGCGATGCAACGTATCCAGAGTCTATGACAAGAGATAGTGTAAAACTTTCCCCCCAGGGGAGGTACCTGGGCATTCCCATTTATACCGGAATGTATATACATCTACTCAACTCTGTGTTTCGTGGGACTCTCATCACCAAGAAGACCAGAAGAGGATCAACAGGACAGGACGCCATCAGGATCCAGAGAGTGGTGATATTTTCTATTTAATTAGTCTTTCTATCACTCTCTCTCCGCATTCTCCCCACCTTTTTCTATTTCTTTCCTCTCTCTCTCTTTCTTTCTCTTTCTCCCTCACATTTAGTGTTCAGTGAAATCCATGCTACTGACTTCGGCATATGGTCTTGTTTGCACCTTAATTCAGGCAGAGGCATCTCTCTAGCAATTTTAATAACTGGATCTTAACAGTCATATAGGCTGATGTTATAATTTTTACATATATAAAGTGCCTTATAGGATATATTGTTTCACTTTTTTAATGTATATTTTCCTATATTCTTAAGAAATTCAATCTTAAGAACACAAAAAAAGAGCTTACTTTTCACCACAAAAGTATAATTAATAGGTCCTCAAAAGTATAATTAATAGGTCTAGCATGCTTTTACTATTTCAAAAGTCTGGTGCTTTTAGAATTTCTTAGGAAGTTTCCAAGAGAGAGTTTTTCAGAAAAAAGATATTAAATGATCTGGAAAATCAGAGTAATTCTTTAAAGTGGCAAAGCCATGTATCAAAGAAGGAAAGCGCAAAACAACTTCAGAAGAATGTCACAAAACTAGGTTCTGAGAATATACTGATAAAGTGAAGAGCATGAATACAATTTTCAGTAATACTTTTTGCCAGCAGCATAGTATGTATCGGTTTACTCATTTATTAACCACATGATTTACAGAAAAACCTTTGACATCTCTTGATATTTTCTGTATTTTCCCCACATTCACAAGTCTACCAGCAGAAAACTTCAGTTTCATAAAGGCACAGAAAAAGAAATTAATATTTTGATAAAACCTTTCACAATGGAAAATACACACAGGTAATATGTTATTTCTTGCCAGTTAAATCTTTTATGATCATTGACTTTGAAATTGTCAGAACTGCAGTTATTTTGTTAAGATCTACCAAGAAAGTTAGAAATAGTCCAACTGTGAAACCGCCAACCATGAAAATATTTTGAAAAGTAGCTCCTTATTGCACTCTCTCAGATATTTTCTCTGCCCTATTTTTTATTATTGATTACCTGTTCCCGAAGAGTAAACCTACTGTTCTTGTCTTTCATGTGCTGTAATTTGTTTGCCAAATAAGCAGGTTTTAGACTCTTTCAGTAAACTTAATTCTTCTAGAAGCTCTACTATCACTTTCTGCAGTGAGTGCTGTTTTCAAACAGACTAGAATGTCTCTTCTATTTAATACTGGAAATCTCATTAGATAGCAACATACCTTTATCACAGATGGCTAGGATGAAATTATATTGCTAAAAAATAAAAATAAATAAAAAATAAAATTAAAAAAATCGTTTAGACTACATGAAATTTCAGTCAACTATTTCCAAACAGTAAATCCCAACATCCTACATTGGTAATGATGAGATCATCAGTTCTTGAACTGTTACAAAAGGGAACAAGAGAAAGCAGGTTTCCTATAGTACAGGTGTCCACACCTATGGAATTTATAAAGGGAAATTTAAAATTGCTTTGAGATTAAACTTCAGGGTTGAAAAGCCTGAAACTACCATATCAGGTATTTATGGAGCATGTTGTTTGATGAAAAGTTCCCTGACTTTGCATTCCAAAAATAGAGTAATTGGGATAATTCTCACTCACTGAAAGTGAAATGAAATTACTTAAGATCTGTGGCACTGAAGTGGGCAAAATTCTACTAGAGTGCAGTTAGCTGATGCAGGAAAGATCAGTGTTAAATAAAACTTGCACAGTATTTTCTATCCCAAATCCTCAGAAACACAGTGAAATGAAAAGCAAATTCAGTAAGACTCTGGGGCGGATTTCTGGTCTTTCACATTTTTCCGCTACCAAGTCATTCTCATTCTCTGACTGGATATTTTGGGAAAACCTCATACTATTAGATAAAATTATTTTTAATTGAAAAGACAAAAGCCCCAAGATAGTTACAAAAATTAAAAGGCTTTAATTTTTTTCTAAATAAGAAAGAAAAAAGCAATACCATTGGATTTTCCAGGATCAGTTTCTCAGCTGAATACCACTATTTTATACAGCTCTAGGTTGACAGATTCCTGTTTACCCAAGCTGTGGTCCTGACACATAAAATCATGTTTCTAAGTATCAGGATGGACCTTTCTTTTACTACAAGAAGGTTGTCCTTAAGGATGCTAGCTAGTGGAGAAAGGAAATATCCTCTTCCTTGAAGAAAAAAAAGGAAAGCATTTACAGATCCAACCAAAACGGTCATTCAGTTCCTTCTACCTGTCATCCAATGTGAAGCAGGAGATATATTCAAGGTATCAACATATTTCATCATTAAATTAATTCATTTTAAGTAATAGAAATCAGAAATTTTAACTGTGCCATTGGTAATCACCAAGTCTCATTATAAAAGAAGAACTCCACCTACCTGCTAAAAAAGCCACTAAAATTCAGAAGTGGTGTAAAGCTGAATCTATGAAAATATCTGAAAAGACTGAAAACAGGTACTCAGAATATGAAGTATTATGATACATCAGCTTATTTAGATGTGAGAAGTTTTTATAATTTACATGGAATATTATAAATTATATATTGTGGAACACAAAAAATATTAAATTCAAAGAACAAATAACTCTAACTAGTGAAATTATAATTTATTGAAAAAAATTAAGTGATTGTTCAAATACATATGAATTTATTCAGTCTTACTTCTGCTCTTGTGTTATGTCAGATACATTCAGCCCAAAAAGGAAAGGTTGTACACAAGTAGACCCAGACTAATATGGTCTTTTTCCCATGGCAAAGTAATAAATGAGGATTATCAAAAAACAACTAAAAACCCCAAATATTCTTTACAATTGATTATGAAATTTCAGAATGTCTGTACATGAAATCCTGTTACTCATTCCATTGTGGAAAATAATGACCGACCAAAAAAATTGCCAAATTTCAAAATAAACAATAAACAAAGAATCCACATTGGCATTAGCCAACATTAGAAACATTCATAATTTTAACACTGCATTTAATGTCAGGGCAAAAAATTCAGTGAGTTATCATGACAATATGAAGAAATAGAAGAAGATAAATAATTTTTTAAAAATATTATGATCTTTTGGGGGATTTTTAATTACTTTTTCCTCCAGGCATTTTGCTACCTTTTGCTCAACAATACAAAAAATAATTCAGTATTTACCAGCTTGCTCTTAAACAAAATAGTTGGATGATACTAGTATTTTGTGCTAAGCTCCTGTTACAGGAAAGAATATGGAATATTTGATACCTTGGCTACTAATTACCTCTAAAAAAATTGTTTTCTGGTGCCCAGTTCTGTGTAATCCTATTCTCCTCTCCTCTCCCTACTCACACACATGAAGTCCCAGAAAACAGTTTCCAGCTTCCTGAATAAAACTGAGAAAGTGCATCTATAAATAAATTCTGACACTTTCAATCTCAGCATTTCCTTGCAGGAATATTGTCCTTCCTGTTGAAGTGAAAATGGAGCCTTAAAAATGCTGTTAAAAATTCTTCATGCTATGGTTTATTTCGGTTTCACCATTGTTGTTTCTGATAGAAGGGACAGGAGAGAACATTTATTGCAATTTAATGAAGGAGAACATTCTAAAAGTCTTGGTCAAAAATATCCTTTCACTTCTCTTAAACTATTTACTACTCCATTTTTGTTTGAAAAGCTTTTACAGTATAACAGAAATCTACACAATTCAGCCCTTTACTTTTGCTAGTCTGCTTGCAAGTTAGACATTACCTAGAAAGCTCATGATCTGAATTTTGTGATCTTTTCCGAATTATATGCTAAAATTATCACCCAGCTTCATTAGATAATGCACATGCTGAGATGTTGATACACTTACTATCCACAGGAGCAGCTTCTCACTGACAGCATTTGTTACTGGTAGAATAAAGACATTTGGGACAAAGACACTCTGAACTGTGATGTTCCTCACTGTGGTGCTGTGGAAAGGTCAGGACAAAATTATTTTGATTGTGAATCTTGCAACAGTACCTACAGAAAGGAGAGCAGGAACCGCAAGCATGGTAGTTACTATTGATATTGAGTGTCATGATCAGTATATAAAAGGGATTGTCCTTATGCTGCTCCTAAAACATCACGGTTTGTCTGTGGTTTTCTTTGAAGTGAATGTTTTCTTGAGGAACTGATGCCTTATTGAAAAGATTTAGCCAAGTAATTGAACTCAAATGGATGCTATATTTTTAAAGTACCATTATGGTTCTGAGAATACTCATGCTAAGAAAGTTAACAAGAAATAAAGGCAAAGCAATTTTAGCTTATACAAATTAGTACCATGTTAAAGCCCATGTTCAACATTAAGGCCACCATGGCAGCAGATGGATCAAATTTTCAGCTGGTTTTAATCAGTAAAATTCTCTGGGTTCCAATAGAGCTCTTCTGATTAAAAGCATCTGAGAATCTGGACCAATTATTTCCAGATAAATTATTCACAAAATAATGGGCAAAATTGCAAATAATTAATTTTATTAATACAGTCTGACCATCTATAGAGTTAGTTGAGTAGGAGAAAACATTTTTGTGAAAACAGTACTTGATAATTAATTGACCAAAAAAATAAGTTGTCACTATTATTTATTCCATGTAAAAAGAAAACAAAGTAGTCTAACAAAGTGATGATGATAACTGCAGGATTTCTTATAGGATAATTAAAAACCATAGAAGTGGAATGCATGTATACAACTTGCTCTGAGATAGAAGAGTTTTTGCTTAATTATCTTACAATTACATGCCTATTAATGAGGCTAATATGAAACAGGGATCAGTTTGACTCCAAACATCCAAACAAAGTATTTCAGAAGAGAATGTGGGACAAACCTGGATATATTGCAAATGATGTAACTATATGGCTGGATTTGAACTCATGCCTCTGAAAGACAGCTTGTTTATATCTTAGTACAGCAAGGAAAAACAAAGTAGAAGAAAATAAGTATCAGCTACATTAACTATTACTGGGTTCCAAGAACAACACAGTACATTACTCCTAACATCAGGCCGAGCGTCAACAGAGGAAATAAGCTGCAAGTTTGAAATTAATTAAACTTGCCATGTTTCCACTGCATCCTGGTTATGTCCCAAGTATAAACAAATTTAAATATATCGAATAAACATGTGGACCATTAATACTGTCATATATAATCAAATTAGACAACAGTTGCTTAGAATCAGTCAGCTTTCCCAGGTACTAGAAGCACAAGCAAAAAAGTCTTAATTGTGCGAGCCAACATATGTTAGACATTACCGTATCGCAGAATTGCCCAACAAAGCAATTAAAGATTCTCTTAGAGAGAATTGCTACTAAAAGGAAAGGCTTTAGTTTTCATAACTATCTCTGATTCAGTTCCCAGGCAATTTATTTCTGAAATTTCTTTAGCTTCTGTATGCATCAGTAACTCTGCTAGTCTGGAAGACTCGCAGAGCATTAGACCCTGAAGTTTTTGTTCAGTTGAATATTCAGACATGGCTTTAAAATAAAAGTCTCCTGGCTTCTACTAACATACTGTTAGGGATGGGGGAGCCCCAGCATCAGCAGAATCCAATATTTTTGTAATCTTCATACCTGAGAGTGATAAAAGTTATTGCTCTGCATGTGGCTGGATTCAGCTCTTCCTTTTGTCTCTGTCCTGTTCTGGCTCCAGGTCTGCTACATCTCCTACACAGTCAGGCTGTAATTGTTAGCTTGTGCTATATGTTAACAAGGCTCTCATGTTCCTGGGAACCACAGCTGTAGACATAAAAAACCTCAAAAAAGAGATTTGTCTCTTCCTTCTACTCCTGGGCCTACATTTATAGTATCCTTTTATCAAACACTCTCTGTTAAATTACTAAGAAAAGGAAACCAGAAACATCTTTCTTAGTCAAGCCACCTTGTAAATTTTTTTCCTTCCCTAAAGAGCCTTCAAAGGTCTGCACTGATACACAGAGACATTAATACAAGTTCAGGACTTGGTCTCATGGAAAAGTTTGAAAAAAAAGGAGAGTAAGTTTGTTTTAAATTCTTTGTTATTTGCATTTCTTCTGTTTGGTTTACAAATTTGCTATGATTTCTCTTTAAATCTCAAAAAGTATATTTAGGAATATTTTTGTGGAGAGGAAAACACTGTTCTGACAGTTCTTTTATTCTCATTTTGTTCTGCTACAATAAGTGCAGCTAATTCTGACTCTGTAAATAGCAAAGGGTAGCTAGTCTTACTCTTACTTACTCTTACTTTTGTATCATATCAAGTATTAAATACTAAAACTATGGTTGTCTGGAGGCCATGACACCATTCTTTGTGCTTTACAGCCACCCACGTACCTGAGAATAACTCAGCTGATTTCAGTAGAATTACATTTTATCTTCATTGGTGCAAATAACATTGCAATCCTGGGTAGGATTAGAAAGGTGCTTATATGTTGAATGCACTTTCTGTCACTTTGGCATTACATAATTCTAAATCTCTTACAAATCACTTTCAGTTAAAAAGGGAAAAAATACGCATTATTCTATTTCTGCCCTTTCTCAAACTGAGAAGCAGCTCGGTGTTTTGGCTGCAGTTAAAATCAGAGGAACAAACTGCATATTAATTGCACTGAACATAAAAAAATCCCATGGCATTTAAGATAGAATACAAGCACAACTCAGGGCATTCACAGTCAAAAATGAGACCCATGAATTTTAAGCTCTGATACTTGAAAGCTCATAGCTTCTCTGTTTTCTCCAGAAAATTTTAAAAGGTTAAACTTCTCTGCAGGTATTGAACTACCACCTTAATATACAGCCTGGTAAGCATAAACTAATGATGACTATCTAATGCACACGCAATCCATTTTATTTACAAACATATTTGGAAGAGATGATAATGACAACTTCTGGTATCCATGTTCAAGGTTAAAACATTCCTCAGTGGGTCTGCAGATTGCTGAGAGGCCAGAGAAGCTGGGGACAGGAACTAAAACTTCTGCACAGAAAAATGCAAAATTTTCAACTTGAGAGGGGAGTGGCAAGAAGAAAACTCTGCATGTGCTTCTCTTCTTAATGTAGTAGTATATAGCTGCTCAGTCGAGAAAGGGGCACCACTCTCCACAGACTTGTTCATGCCTTTTGTCACTTTAAAAGTAGTTATATAGAATGTAGCTGAAATAAAACATTCTTACTAAAACACATTTTTTTCTAAGTGTGACTGTGCCTGTGTGTTTACTCCACTGCTCAGAGTTAAAGGTGGCAGAGTTGGGGCCTCTGTACAGGAAAAGCATTTTTCTGCCATTTTTCTGTCATTTTTCTGTCTAGGTATAGCCAGCAGCTCCTGAAAACACAACTCTTTGCTTTCAAAGAGCAAATATGATTTGACCAGGGAGACTGTGTTGTGTTTTCTCAGCTGTTTTGATTATTTCACACTTTTTTTGGCAGCTAGCTCTGCCCAGCTAGGGAAGCAGGGAGTCTGGCTCACAGCATTTCTTGGTGTGTTTCAGCAAATCAAATTGCTATGACCACTGCTGAAAAAGAGGCCTTAGGTGGTAAAGAATCTGTGATGACAGAAAAGGAAACATAAGATTCATGTCTTTAAAATTTGGACTAGAAGTGACATTAGAGAGCTGTTCCCAGGGCTTGTGAAGAAAGCTGGTCATGTGGAAACATTGTATTTATGTTAAATGCAGTCAAAATCTTTAAAACAGCTAGTTTTATACATCCAGAGTTGTCTACATAGAAAATAAATATGTATTCTTTTAGTATGACCTACAGTCCAAAAGTACCTATTGTAATATGCTTCTCCTTTTCATGACATGATACCGTAATACAGTTGATATTGGTGCACTATGGTTCTGAGGCTTATAAGAATTCTGATATCAGTATAGGCATATATTTGCATTTTCAATGTAAATATTGTCTTATTTGCTGGAAATTTTCCAATTAACTTGATTTGTTTTCTAACTCATGTTGTCATTCTCTGTCACCATTTGATATTTCCTCATTTTTGAGCAATTCACACAAATGTTCCTCTGGTCCTTTTTTAACATATCCAAATGATTAATTAGGAAGCTCAGACACTCTGTGGGAAGTTGAAAAGACACTCTTAAGGTCATCTGGTCCTGACGACAATCTGCATTTTTTTCTCTCCTAAACTGGTTGCAAATGCCTTACACATGTTTGTCATAAAGTCAAACCTGCTGTTTGCATGAGAAAGTAGAAGATGAAGTTGGTGCTGTTTCGCACCTGTTGTTATTCTTGTTCAGTAAGAAAAACTGTATGTGAAATACATTACTGTAATGGCCTAACTATTTGCAGAAGAATTTTTTTCTCCCAGGCAAGACTTCTAACATCATCCTAAAGCCTTTGTGGACCTAAATCTTTAATAACATAAAATGTTTATGAGGAACCAGAACCAGAGAGAGAGAATACATGAATTTTGTGAAAGCAGGGGGAAAAAAAAATTAAAACATCAGGCTACAGTAAGTACCAGAGGCTGCAGGCTGACTCATGTAGATCCCATATACATATAGTAAGAAATAATACCAAGAGGAAACTGAATGGACTAATTAAATGAAGGTCATACTTGATGACTATTTCTGATGGCATTGGAATAACGCAGTAGAAGTCAAGCAGTACACAGCATGGATCTTCATTTTAGAAAGGCTTCCTATACTGCAAAAACAGTACACACAAATCAGATTTCAGAACCTCTCTTCTGAGGTAATAGTGTGCAGCTGCCAAAAACAGACTGCTAATTTTTTTTTTTAATGGCTCTAGTTGGAAAAAAGTAATAATGCAGAAAGGTATATAGGATCATCACTACAATTTACGTGCATCACTTCTATAGTTGAAATTCAGGAGGCTAAGAAATGAATCATCTAATTGACTGAATGTTGGCTCAGGTGTTTACCTTAGTTGGGGGTAAAACATAGAACCTGGTGACTGAGGGCCACATGAGCATATCCCATTGTTTCAGCTTGAAAATTTGGACTGTAGCTGTCCGATTTATAGAAAAAAAAAATGTTCTATGTTAATTGAACAAAAATTAATGTAAAAATTTCCTACATCAATGTTATAATAAGATCAGCATGGTGTAGAATTCAGGTAGCCTGGTCCACCTTCAAACATTTACCTTAATCTGATAAGGTTTTATTTTAGCAAATTCATTCATCTGTTGGCTTATCTAAAACTGTGCTGCAATGTTTGTACATCCCAAGGCATGTGAGTTTGACTAAAATAAACATAATGGCATGGTCTGGACTCCCGGGAACAAAGAAAACAAGAGAGCATAGAAGCCCCTCCCCAAAATGGTGGCCTCCATAGAAGACCGCATGATCCAGGGGACAAAGGCAAAATAGTGGATAAGCCCCCTTCTCCCAGTCATGTGGTGAAGAGAGAGAACAAAGTTAAAAATAAAACAACACAGCAAACAAACTTCCACAATCACAAAACTCCCTCTTCCTCCATACAACAACCCACAGGGAACAAGGACAAAAGCAAAGGAAACCTGGAGTCCCAAACCAGTCAAGTGCTACCAAGATGTTCGCTCCACAGCACCCGACAGGGCGTCTCCCAGTGGTGGCAGCTCTGAACCCGCAGTGCCAATTTCTCCGCTACTTTTCGGCCCTCTGGACGCAGTTGGTGTCGTGCTGAAGGTCTGAGTCATTACTATGTTGTGGGGTGAGGGCGGGAGAAGCAGCTCCATAGGGCACCAAAACCGGCAGCCCTGACCGCACTAGTCCTGGCTAGCGCCTCCAAACAAGTATTTGTGAAATTTGCCCTGAAACAGTTTAGGATTGTGAAGTGCAGTTTCTTGGAGACCCGCGCCAGGCAAGACGTTTAGAGAGAAACAAAAGGCTTCTGCCGTATGCTGCCTTTGCTTAGAGAAGCAACTCTCTTAGCAGCCCTGCAAGAATGAAAAGAAAGCCCTCCTTGAGTGTTCCTGACTCTAAAAGCAACCCCAGCATCCCCCACCTCTGCAAAACTGGGGCAAGACGCTCCAATTCTGGTTTTGGCCCCTGGAGCTTAAAGAGACAGTAACAATCTTGGGCAGATTGGTGTGTAAAAGATATGGAATACAATATACATTTTTTGAGTTACCAGGACACAATGTGAGAAGCCTCCTACAAAAGTGACCAAACAAAATAATTTCTAAAGCATTTTCTGCTGAAAGTTAACCATCAAGAACAACTCCATATATGACAGAACAGTCAACCCCACATTCTGATGAGAAAATTCAGAGTGAACTTGCATGTAATCACAACCTTTGATCGTAAGTCCTCTTGTGTTCTTTGGTATTTCTTTCAAGGTTCCTTCATGCTGTAAGAAACACAAGCAATCACACAGTGCATTGGAGAACATACTTTTGGTTACGGTACTGAAAATCTAAAGAAAAGATAGGAACACCATGTGAAGAAATTATCAGCACATTCCATATTGCCATGGTGTAACCCCAGCCAGCAACTAAGCCCCACACAGCTGTTCACTCACTCCACCCCTGTTGGGATAAGAAAGAGAACTGGAAGGGTGAAAGTGAGAAAACTCATGGGTAGAGACAAGGACAGTTTAACAATTGAAATTAAATAACAATAAACAATAACAACAACAAAACAACAAAAACAAAACAACAACAATAATATAACAAAGAGGAAAAAATCCAAGAAAAACAGGTACAAATGAAAACAATATCTCAGTATTAAACAACCTGTGAACCATTCCATTCCTGAGCAGCATCTCCCCACGCCAACCTTTTCCACTAGTTTCATTGCAGAGAACAATGTCATATAGTGTGGAATATCTCTATGGTCAGTCGGGATCAGCTGTCCCAGCGGTGTCCCCTCCCAACTCCTTGTGTGCTATCAGCCCACTCATTGGGGTGAGGTAAGAAGTGGAAAACTTGATGCTGTGTGAGCACTGCTCAGCAATAACAAAAATATCACTTGATTATCAACAGGTTGTGCTGGTTTCAGCACAAATCCAAAACACAGCTCCCTACCATCTATTGTGAAAGAAACCAACTCTATCTCAGCCAAAATCAGCACATACATATGTGACTTTTGGTCCCTTTTCTATTGCTTTTGTAGAAGCTATGCTGCCTACTGGAAGTATAATGGGCAAAGGCTCAGGACCAATGTGTGTTTTTCAGTTCCATTGAGTAATTGATTCATCCGGAAATGAGACACCAGAGCTTGAGGCCTTTCTTGTCTGTGAGTCAGCTCTCCTCTCCCAGCAGACAGCTGGGATCAGATAGTGGGTGATCAGAAACACCAGAAGAAAACCTGCGGAATTTGGACAACCACACATGAGCAAATCTAGAGTCCTCAGGGAAAGCGGGATCACTAACTGCAACAAGATGAATGTGAAGGTGTTCTTAGCATGCTCCAATGAAAAAGGTGCTAAGAACAACACTTGTCTTTTGCATTAAGGAATATTGTGCAAAATGTAGTGGCAGTCAGACCTAGCTCCTGAGAATTACGTTTTTCCATTCTTTGGCTACAATGATTTCTGCAGAGATCCATGTCACCTTCACCACAGAGGATAGGCAAAGTGCTCAAGCACTGCAGTCTGGCGTGGTACAACCAAGACATGCTGCCACATGAGTTTCAGCCTTGGAGGTTTAAGGTAGCCTAAAATCCAGATCTCCCAAATTCTGATGGTCCTAGCATGCCCATCATTCTGAAGTCAGTGTTATCAGTGTCTTCTAGAAGACTCTGAACACATGCATCAATAAAGGCCCCTTTGGGGACAGCCCTGGTAATATCTATTTTGTGACTCCTTAATAGCCCTGATGTCCCTTGTTAGACAAAGTGATGGTGCAAAAAATTGTAGACATCAAAAACACTAAGGGAGGTAGGCATGGAGTGTTCATTTTATTGTTTCGTTCAAAGTCAGCATTTAAAACATGCCTAGAGTAGTCCTAAGGCATTTATGTTCTTTTAGTCTTGCTTCAAAAGATGGTAAAAATATAAGGCAAAGAAATATGTACTCAGGACTGAAGAGACTTTTGGGGGAAGTTAAAATTGTATTTCTGGTCAGTTTTCCTCATAATCCTGTATCTCTGCCATTTCTTTAATTTCTCCTTTCATGATATATGTTAACAGAACTATGTGGTGATTTTATTCTGTTCTTTATTACTCCAGTGCCAAAATCTGTGAACTGAGCTAAATAATTTAGTAATCTTACCCTTTAAAATAAGAGATGTTAAAAGGACCAATGCAGCCAGGGATTTCTTCAATTATTTAATTCACCCACCTGAAAATATGATACAGTCAAGCAACAGGGCCACCATTTGAACACTCATCTAAATTATATCTGTTTATTTAAAGTGTTTTGCCACCAAGCAGTACTAAAAGCAGTATGGTTCTGATTAAAACAACAACTTTTATCCTGGCAATCTTCCTCCTCTCCTAACATACTTCAATTATTTATTGAAGGGTTTTTCTCATGAGGTAAAAAATATAATACTAAGGTTAGATGTATTTCTCCTTTCTCTCTTATATTTTCACCACTGCTACTAAATAATGTAATTGCTGCAAGCATCACAAATGGTAAAAATTGATGCTCAGCAGGGACTAAATCCAGCCCTAAAGCTGGAGATCATTGCAGCCCTAAAAGCTGTCAAAACACAAGTGAACAGCTTCAGTATTAGGAGAATTTTTGGCTGGTGCACAACTGTCTATTTTCATTCTGTGATCTTCATGTTCCTACTCCCCTTCCCCTAACAGTGGTTGGCACTGTAGACATGTCTTTATTGTGACTAAGTGGTTTTGTGGATGGTTTTGACAAGCACT
This sequence comes from Callaeas wilsoni, assembly GCA_013398955.1. Lineage (NCBI taxonomy): Eukaryota > Metazoa > Chordata > Aves > Passeriformes > Callaeidae > Callaeas > Callaeas wilsoni. The sequence goes on from VWPU01011123.1 coordinate 146,296, forward strand.
GCCGGCTTAAGTACTCTTTCTATGAATTATAGCAATAAATAAAAGGCCTTAGGTAACCTTTCTCTCTCTCCAGAGCTTATTATATAGTGTTTTGGTGCAGACAGAGTTAATATTTTTATTTTTATCATCTTTGTAACATGGGTGTTGTTAACATTTTAGGGAAGTTTGGTTTATCTAGTTGCAATATCTACAGACCTTATATCATGTCAGATCCAATGTATGGTCTCCAGAAGTTGCTGCAGTTAATTTGCACACAGCAATTTGTTCACCAGAGCTGAGCACGCATCTGGGATTTGGAGCCCTCTGTGTGGAGTTCGCAGATGGTTGGTTTCCTTGTGGAATCCTCAAGCCTCTGAAGGAGGGGTCAGCTCACCTCCCACCTACTTCTGCCATTCAATCCCTGTGAGGGACACAGAGGGCCAGTCTATTCATCTCTGTGTCTCTCCTGATGAAACTGTTTACCCTGAAAAGAAAATTGCAAGAGCCACAGACACAGAAGATCAAAGAAAGGAGAGTGTGGCACAGTCTAATGAAGAACACATCCGGCTAAAGCACAGGGAGCATGGGTACTGCTACAAAAATATTTCAGAAGATCTTTATTTTTCACCTGAAATGCAAAAGCATTCCTTGAACTAGAACGCAAAACCTGGGCATTCTGGTAGCAATTTCCCGCCACTAAGCTACAAAATCCTTCTTGTTCATGTTTGCTGTCATTTAGTCTCTTGTCTTTAAGAAATGGAAGGAACATCTTTATCACTTGAAAGTTAAAATATGGAAGCTTTTTCTTGGCCTCTGGTGTTCTTTGATTATTTTTCTGAGAAGAACTTGCCACCTACCAGGCCTGTCTAATGCAAGTGCAAACAGCAATAGTCTCAGCAAGTGGAACAGTCCCAAGAATGTTGAGAAATGTGTTTGCTCTGCATCTATGGGAATCCAAGAAACTAGTTAGGAAAAAACAAAGATTGAAAATGTTCAGCACTTCAGAGCTGCTCACACTTCACAGAGTTCTTTTTCTTTAGTTAAAAACACTTTTAGATCTTTTTATTGACTCTTTTTTCCCCTTTAATAGAAACAGCAATGACAAACCTTCAGCAAATAATAATCAATTTATATTTTTTTTAAAAAATAAGGCAATGATGTGCAGCTCTGCAATGTATAATTTCTATTTGTAATATATTTATGACATATAATAGGTTAATAATAGATAAATGTATTTCAGACCTATGAAGAAGTTGAACTTTTCATTGTCCTTTTCCACAAATCTGTAATATCATACTGAATGATTCTGTATTTCAGTGTAGAAATTAGGCCTATGATAACATGAATAGAAACATAAAGAAACATGAGAAATCAACAAGTTTAGATTGCCCTTCTATAACATGCCAATATAGACAATCCACATAAAACTTTTACTTAAAATTACCAATCTGGCATTTAAAAACGTGAATATTTGTATGTGTGCAAAGGGGAAACTAAAATACCAAATGTCTGGCTACTTTATCAGAATAGCACTTTACGTCTTGTAAGAAGCTATCAGGCTTTTACCTATGACTAATATCAAGTTTCAATGCAGCTTTTATTCAAAATTTAATAGAGATAATAGTAACATAAAAGCTACCCTCTGGATCTTATAATTAAAAGGACAAGAGTCTGAGAGTCATAAGAAGGGAACGTAAAGTTAATTACTTGCTTGTGTGCAGAATAAGAAGTCTATAATCTTAAGTAGTAGCCAATTTATAGTTTTGAATTCCTGAACACTAATGTATTAGGAGAATCATTTCTACTTCTGATAATTTCTTCATATAATTATGATCAGACTCTTAGCTGTAGTTTAATTTACTATGCCACTTCCCAACACGCCCCTTTCTCTACGGTTTTGTTTACCAGAGCAAAGATTTCAGGCACTAATATTGTCTGAAAGCTTACAGTAAATCTAAACAGTAAATATGTTTTACAGTCAGTTGTAGCAGAAAATAAAAAGTAATAGTACTGCATATTTCTTACTAGCTATAAAATCCAGTGGGGGTAAAATATATTCTTAAATATTAGCTTTACTCTGTTTACTCTGTGGGTAAAATTAAGGTTGAATTTAAAAATAAATACTTGTGTTTTCTCAAGAAATAATTTTCGGCTAAAGTTTGGTGTCTATGGCATTTTTCCAAGTTTTCCAAGTTTTCTTTTCAGTGTAAACTCCTCTGGGAGATTAAAAGAGTCAAGAGGTGTAATGCTGTAGATGCAGAACCAGGAGACTTTTCCAAATTGCTCTTGAGGATTTTTTATTTCCTACCATACATCATGTACAACCCTACTTCTTTCCTATTGCAAATGATAAGTAGAGGGATGAAAATTTATTTGAAAAAATATTTCAGGATTAAAGCAACAGCACAAGGATGATGTATGATGGCCAAACTGACAAAGTAAATGAAACTCTTTAATAGTAAAATACGGGAAGAAAGAGAGAAAGAGAGAGAAAGAGAGAGAAAGAGAGAGAAAGAGAGAGAAAGAGAGAGAGAGAAAAAGAAAGAAAGAAAGAAAGAAAGAAAGAAAGAAAGAAAGAAAGAAAGAAAGAAAGAAAGAAAGAAAGAAAGAAAGAAAGAAAGAAAGAAAGAAAGAAAGAAAGAAAGAAAGAAAGAAAGAAAGAAAGAAAGAAAGAAAGAAAGAAAGAAAGAAAGAAAGAAAGAAAGAAAGAAAGAAAGAAAGAAAGAAAGAAAGAAAGAAAGAAAGAAAGAAAGAAAGAAAGAAAGAAAGAAAGAAAGAAAGAAAGAAAGAAAGAAAGAAAGAAAGAAAGAAAGAAAGAAAGAAAGAAAGAAAGAAAGAAAGAAAGAAAGAAAGAAAGAAAGAAAGAAAGAAAGAAAGAAAGAAAGAAAGAAAGAAAGAAAGAAAGAAAGAAAGAAAGAAAGAAAGAAAGAAAGAAAGAAAGAAAGAAAGAAAGAAAGAAAGAAAGAAAGAAAGAAAGAAAGAAAGAAAGAAAGAAAGAAAGAAAGAAAGAAAGAAAGAAAGAAAGAAAGAAAGAAAGAAAGAAAGAAAGAAAGAAAGAAAGAAAGAAAGAAAGAAAGAAAGAAAGAAAGAAAGAAAGAAAGAAAGAAAGAAAGAAAGAAAGAAAGAAAGAAAGAAAGAAAGAAAGAAAGAAAGAAAGAAAGAAAGAAAGAAAGAAAGAAAGAAAGAAAGAAAGAAAGAAAGAAAGAAAGAAAGAAAGAAAGAAAGAAAGAAAGAAAGAAAGAAAGAAAGAAAGAAAGAAAGAAAGAAAGAAAGAAAGAAAGAAAGAAAGAAAGAAAGAAAGAAAGAAAGAAAGAAAGAAAGAAAGAAAGAAAGAAAGAAAGAAAGAAAGAAAGAAAGAAAGAAAGAAAGAAAGAAAGAAAGAAAGAAAGAAAGAAAGAAAAAGAAAACTAAAAAGAAAATTAGCTTAATGACACAGATACCAAAGATAATCTAGTCAGAATCCAAAACTGAAGGGAATACTTTGCTTCTACTTTCAAGAAAGATGAGCTTATTGTACACAACAACAAAGGCTGGGCTGTTAACTGGAAGGGGATTGTGTAAACAGAAAGTATCACAGCTAAAGTGGGAACAAATTTTAAATAAAACTCATTTAAAATCAGTCTTGAAAGCATAGACATGAAATCCGAGAAGGAAGGAAGGGGGAATGTAGTAAACCACCCATATTTCAGAAGGTGTTAAATAAGTTATGAAAAACTGCAAGTTTATCAATTTTCTGTGACTAACAGGCAGGAGGCAAGACCTTGCTGTATTTTAATTATACCCTTAAAATTAATTCATATAGAGAAAGGCCACATGCCTTTTACATAATCCTGAATAATGAAAAAATAGAACCACATTCATCTGTGTTTATCTCTAATCAGATGTACTGACATTTCAGCATGATTATTGTAACATAGATATGTTTACTATGTCTTTCAGCAAGACTAGCTGAGCTTGCTTTCTATGACATGCATGCCTAAACTTTCTTTCCTGTCAGTAATTAAAAATCTACAGTAAGCATCACCTAATCTGCAGGACAAATTAAATCTAAGGTATGTGTCTGTCCGTGATGGTTACGTGAGTAATACACTTTCAAAATCCTCATTTAAGTCTGAATATCACCTTACATTGCCAGAAAATAAAAAGATTAATTTAAAAGTACCATTATGTTGAAGTCCCACAGATCTTCTTGAATTTTAATTCAGTAAATGTGCTATTCTCTCTTCTGTTTTTAATTCTACTCCCCTAATTCTTGTTTTTCTAAAATACTGTGTATTATCTTATTATGTCTATTCATGTAATAGTTGGATCTACCCAGCCACTTTCACTTCCATTGCCATTTATTTTGTATTTGTAATACAAATTAGATTGTTCTCTGTGCTTTCTAAAATGAAGTGTTGCCATGGCATATAGTTCAAGATAAAATGCTGATGCAATTATAGCTGCATAATATCTTGGATTAAAGTCAAATTAAATAAAATAATTTCCCAGAAGTGATATAATACCTTGGTGGATCTGTGTGCAATACTAAGTTATTAGGGCATAATCGTACAGAGCATGATGTCTAACACAGAAAAAATTCACATGATGGTGTGAAAATACAGTTACTGAAATAACCTTTCCTTTCCCTGAAATAGACTAAGACATTAAAAATACATTAACGTATGGAGGTTATACTTTTAGAAATCATTTAATAGTTTACTTTGACTCTTCTACAGATGCGTCCACAATTAATGTCATTACATAACAGTTGATGTTATAATCAGTAACAATGGCATTACCCAGAATTTGCATATGCAGAAGTTCTTTTGGGCTAAGCATCCTTTTGCACAATGAGAGACTGGACCCTATAAGGGATCCCTTTTAAATTCAATAGATCTCCTACCTCATGGGACTGCAAAGAGGTCTTGATCATTATTTCTATTTTGGTTAGTAAGTGATTATAATGGACAAACAAATAATTAATACCATTTTAACTAATGATCAAAGAGTAAGAGTATCAGTAAGGAGACCACATCCACTGTCCTATACGGCTTAACCATACAGAAAGTGAATATTTTTTCTTCTAATAATGGTACATATTTTTATGGGTTTATATTTGTAATAAATATTGATCTATTAAAGACTTACAGCTGTTTCCATAACATAGACTGAGGAGAGAGATTCTGTCAGAAGAATCACTGTATTTGACAGACTTGTAAAAATGTATCCATTGGAGTCACATTAAAAGGTATTTTGATGTAGAATTTTAAAAATCATAAATTGAAGACCAGTTCTCACTGGATTTATATCACATTTTGGAATAAAGATGGTGTAATGGCACTTCGGGTGTCAGAGAGGACATACTAGTTTTCAGAGTAAAAGAAGGTATTTCATCAGAGAAACATATACACAATGACACAATTGCACTTTTTTTTCTTATATTCACTGATAAATATTAACACTAAAAGGAAGCTTCCTTTTTAAAGAGACAACATATATATGAAACTGATTAAAATTCACACAAATTTAGACAATTACACTATGACATCAGAGTGAGTATAAAATTATCTTGGAATGATATGCAATAGCATATTCTTGCAGCACTGTGTCACAAGGTCACTCATGCTCATTCTGTCTTCCAAAGGACAGGATGAAGATCTGGGTGAGCGCTACAGCCAGGCAGCTGCATTACCAGCACCCGCCTCCAAATCAATCAGTACCTGTCTTAAATCAATACCTGTCCTAATCATGGCAGCCTGCCAGTTTATCACTCCAGAGTAACACACCTGTGGTGTGATATTTTCAGTGGTCCTGTGCCTCTCTTCGTTAGGTACGATTCCACTGCTGCTACTTACTGTTCATTGATAACATTGATAAGTACCTCTCCTTCTTTTTTTTTTCTTGGCAACTCAGTTTTGCAACTCAGCAGGGTTCATTTCTCAGCAATAACAGTGGAAGGAGGTGTGAATCAGATAGCGAAGGATAATTTCAACCACCCGCTGCCCTATCATCGCAGGATCAAGCAGGAAACAGTACAGTAGATAAGGTATACTGTCTTGGAGCAAGTGATTTTATGGTTCTGTAATGCAATGACACGCATTTGCTGTATATGTCCAATAACGTACTTTCTGGAAACACTACCATATGATCTTCTGGTTTAGTTTCATTGATTCTAAAACTGGATTTGTGTTATTTTCTGGATTGCTGGGTCTGGATCTCAATATGTATTTCTAAGACTATGTAGTCCACTTGTATTTGGATATAAGGGTTTGGATGAATACTTTTTAAAATCTTCTTTTATTTGGGTTAAGATACAGAGCCAGAATACTCTCACATTTAATCTCTTTACATTCCTAAATCTTGAATGTAATGTCAACCAACCTGATAGCCTTCTACAGAGATGACTGGTTTCACAAACAAGGGGAGAACAACACAGAAAATGCTGCTCTCTAGAGCCTGGAGAACTTCTGGAGAACAGAATGTTCAGGAGGTGGAGATCTTATCAGTGCATATAAATACATGATGGGAGGGAAAGGAGAAAAGAGAAACAGGCTTTTCTCAGTAACACCCAATGACAGAACAAGAGACAATGGGCACAAACTGAAACCCAGGATATTCTCTATGAACATAAGAAACCTTTTTACAGTGTGACAGTGGCACAACTTGTCCAGAGACACCGTGGAGTCTCCCTCTTGGAAATGTTCGGAAACAGACTGGACATGGTTCTGAGCATCCTGTTCTAGGTGACACTGCTCTAAGCAAGGGGTCAGACTTAATGGTCTCCTGAGGTTCCTTCTAATCTCAGCACTTCTGCAATTCTGTGTCCACCCTTCTTTCTTGCTCACTCAAATCTTCTGATGGTTTGTACTAAAGCCCATCAAAAGCAGAATAATTTTAGGAGACTTTCACTGTTCTCAGAATCAATTAAATTAATATGTTACTTACTAAACCCAATTCTCCAATTTATATGCTAAATACATACATTGAATAGGAGCACATATATAACTGAGGGCATAAACCACCCCAGGTACTGTACATTATTTATGATGGAGTTCAACAGCTTTTTGTATTTCATTTCTCCTTCATCATTTAAGCCAGAGTGCTACTACTGAAGGCAAATGAAAATATTTACAGTAGAAGATCAGGAAAGGTAATTTTTTTAGGCTTATGATAAAAAAATAATGCATAGTTTTATGCTTTGGGAATTCATCTCCCATGTCCTGCAAAATATAGTACTGAGAGGGGTTATAATGGATCTGGTTTATCTGGTGCAAATACTGTAAGATATGATTTCCCCTTCAGCTAACAAGAATTTGCTAATTATTAGCATGGATGATTAAGTGTTTTGAAAGAACAGTGAGAAGGAAATTGCAGTGAAAAAAATCATATTAGAAACTTGCAGCAACACTTATTATTCCCATTAAATATGAATCATTTATTAAGAAAAGTGACTGTAAGTGATACACATGCATTCACAGATAACCCAGTGTGAGGTTTATGAAATTAATGGGAAATAGAGCAATCTTTGTAATGTCCTGTGTAATGGCTAGATGGCTAGACCCTGCTAATATAGCATGAAGCACTTTGAAGGGTCATGGCCTTATCTCCTTGCCTCACTTCTGGTCACTGTACAGCAAACTCGGTACCGTGACTTGCGCAGAAGTACCCAGGATGTGTGTGTTTTCCTTGATTAGATACACTCTATGGAAAAAGCGCAGTCAGACCTGGTTAAGAATGAAGGAAGTTAGAATGAGTAAAAATCAAATCAGTTGTCCTGGAAACAAACAGAAATGCTAGTGAGTAAGGTCCATATCACAGCAGACATTTGGATCTTCTACCTTTTATTTAAAATAAAAAAAGGTATAAGGAACTCGAGTTTAAAAAAATGAAATTATTTATTCAAATCCTATTTTAATAATATTATTAAGAAAGAAGATCATAGAATCATAGAATGGCTTGGAAGGGACCTTTAAAGGTCATCTAGTCCAACTGTGCTGCGTTGAGCAGGGACAGCTTCAACTTGATCAGGTTGCTCAGAGCCCTGTCCAGCCCTTGACTGTTTCTCAGGGATGGGGCATGTACATATGGATGTACCATGGAAATGGTGAATATAAAGATTTAGCAAAGGATATAGTGTCAAATTACTCTCTCTGCATCTAATAGGGGGTGGCCATACATCTGCAACATCGAAGTTCTGTTTAAAAGAATTATGAATCTTTTAGATGAAATTATGAAGATGTTTTCCCTAGGTTTTCAAGCACCACACTGAGGCTTTCTCCTCCAAAAGATAGGCGAACATAGTGACAGTTGGCAATACTGTGGAGGGAAGCTTTTTATATGTTAAAACCACAGGGCTATTTCCTTGCCTTTAATCTCCTATTCTCTGTACAATTCCTAAAGAGTCCCAGTCACAGACCTAAGGACTACCGTATCTTCTCACAAAATATTTATACTTTTTGATGAAAAAAACCCATGAAGAATATAAAGTAAAGCATAAAAAAGAAATAGAAGACAATCTGACTTGAGCTCGTTCTGGTGTTTGTTTGAGAAGTTATATTGGGTTTGTTGTGTGTACATCTGTACGTGTAGGAGGGTGCGGGTGCCCAGGCCCCGGCAGCAGCGGGAGCTCTGTGAGGGGAGGCCGGCGCTGCCCCAGCCGGACACAGCCGGTTCCAGCCGGACACAGCCGGTTCCAGCCGGATCCAACCGCCCACCGCAGGGCACAGCCGAGCCCGCGGCCGGGGCGGGGGTGCCTTGAAGATTATTTAACAAAGGGAAAAAAACACTGCACAGGCAGTGAGGAGTGAGGACAAAAAGTGAGAGAAACAACCCTGTGAGGTGGGGAAAAGAGAGAAAGAGGGGAGGAGGTGATCCAGCCACCAGAGCAGAGATTCTCCTGCAGCCTGTGGAGGGAACATTGCGGGAGCAGACACCTACACTGCAGCCCATAGAATACCCCACATTAGGGCAGGGGGATATTCCCTGAAGAGCTGCAGCTCATGGAGACCCCACTCCAGAGCAGACTTAACCTGAGTGACTGCAGCCCATGAAAAGGACCCATGCCAAAGCAGAAGAAAAGAGTGAGGAGGAAGGAGCAGCGGAGAGGGACCACTGTTTACTGACCATAGACCCGTGCTCCCCATTTCCCCTGTGCTTCTCAGGGAGCAAGAGAGGAGTCAGGGAGGGGGCAGGAAAAGTGTTGGTTTAATGTCTGTTTCTCACTATTTGAATCTATTTTTATTGGCAACAAGTTAAATTATTTTTCCTCAAGTCAAACACGGTTTGTCTGTAATGGTCACTGGTAAATGATCTTGAATGTATCTCAGCCCACAAGAGCTCTCATCCTACTTTTTGCCCTGTCCCACTGACCATGGGAAGTGAGTGAGCAGCTGGATGGGACTTTGGCTGCTGGCCAAGGCTAATTCGCCATTGTACATGAGTCTTTTTCATGTTAAAATTTAGCTGACAGATGAGCAATTCTCGAATCAAAATTATTCCCACAAAGATTTCTCTGTAAAATCCTCATCAGAAGGTGAATGCTTTCCCTTGTGACAATAAAAAGGCAGATATTTTATGTCCAACTTAGATCACTTTCTGCAATCTAATTTGGTTTAGATTTCATTAGAGCTATCACACAAGCTTTAGTTTAAGAAATAACAGGGTTGAACAGTGAAGAATAACAGGGTTATGATGTCTAAAAAACATTACTATCTCAGGAATTTTGTTATTAGTAAAGCTTATCCTTGATTTCATTTGTAAATGCAGATATAAAGTCTGCCTTCATTCCTTCCCTTTCATTTATAATGTCCAGATTCTTAAAAAAAACAGGACTTATTATGCTATACTTTATCAGTCTATATTTTGTATCTGACTCTTTTCTTCTGAGTAGACTCTGTTTACATTGGTTTTCCTCTTACTGTTACACACCATTTCTTCAATTAATCAAAATCATTATGTGCCTCCCAAGGTTCTTGTGATCTCTCCAAAACTGGCCTTTCCAGCAAATTTTATCAAGCACTTTCATCTTTAATTCACTAAACACAGAGTTTCTATGTAAGAAAAAGTATAAACTAGAGCTTACAGCTGGGAATTCCTCTGTGACAATGTAAGGAAGAGGCTTCTGTTTCCATTAAAACCAAACATTTCCTTTTATATTTAATTATACTCAAAATTTGAATAAATGTGTTCTAACACAATTTGTTAGAACTATAGACATAAATGGAAAAGTGGTAAGGTGTGCCCAATTTTCCAGTTTTTTTAAGAATTATACCAGCCAGATTAGTGGTCTTGTATATTCCCTCATCTGGTTCTTCATTAGTGTGTCAAGACTACATTGACTCCTTTAACAGACTGAATCATAAACCAGAACAAAAATAAACAAAAAAAATGGACTTTATTATAAATTTTGATCCTTCAGTAAATGCAAAATGTCTTCCCTTATCAGGAATTTGGGCAACAAATTACCTTCCATGGCTTCCATTGCTTCCTCGTTCATAATCTGAATATTGAAATTATTATGAAGTGGAAAAAAAAGGTGGAGACAGAATAAACTCAGAAAACACAGTAATGAATACATGGGCATGTCTGTTGCTTAGGGAATCTGCCCAATCTGAGAAGTCCCAATTTATGGTTAAATGCAACTTCATTCAGCGTAAGGGCTGGTGCATGCTGATGACACAGCCCGTTCTCCCTCCCCTCTTACCAGCTGTTCCTTCCTACCCTGCACTATCTCACAACAAAATCACACAGCTGTTTGTGAGATTTCCTGTACTATCATTTAAAAACCTGGCACCAATGAAAAATAACCCTTTAAAGATGACTCATTCAAGAAACAATTGCTTCTAACATTATTTTCTGTCTTTCACTCAATCTGCTCACAGTTTAACATTTGGGATTTGTAGAATACTGGTCTCAAGTCCATCAAAATGTCCAAAGAAAAGCTGTTCCAGCTGAAGAAATTATATTCATGTGTACAGCAGCTAAGGAAGTCTTCAGGGACATTAAAAACAGGTTTCAATTCTTAGCAATACATCTTGCCTCTGTGGGATCCACCACTTCAGAAATCCACAGATCCACTCACCAAAAACTGATATATTCAGTATTCAGCAAAATTAAATTTTTCCATTACGTATACATCCAATTTCTGTGTCTATTCATCTACAGGCAATTCAGCTCTATTAGACAGACAATTCAAGGGCACGTAAGTGTGTGTGTGTGTATGTGTATGTACATATATATATATAGAGAGAGAGAGAGAGAGAGAGATTAGATAGGTAGATAGATAGATAGATAGATAGATAGATAGATAGATAGATAGATGGTGAAGAGTGCTGAGGAGAATAGGAAGTAGGTCATGGTGTGGTTCCAGTTAGCAAAAGATAAAGAAATTTGAGTAATATAGGAAAATTAGACAGGGAAATGGGAACAAAGACGGCTGGTATCATTATAAGGATAAAGAAATCCAAAGAGCTTGACAAAAACTAAGAGTAGAAATTGGCAGCAGTGCACATTACAAATTACTTCCAGAGACTTCTACTAAATATCCTGGGATGCAATTTTGTATATTTCTTAGACATGTATGAGTATAACCACAGACATGGTGTGACACATATTTAAAATTAAAAAAAAAAAAAAGATGCTCCCAATGCAGTTAAAGTATAATGCAGTAATCTAAGGAAGTGGGGCGAGCATGAAGAGTCAGTCTTATCATAAATACTTTCAGTTACTGTGATATTGTAGCAGAGATTTTAATGGAATGCAACTGATTTTGTTTCAGAATCAAAATCAGCTATAATTTAATCTTTCTTTATTTCACTTATACTATGGCCTAGTTTTCCACATACATCCATATTTGTACTTATAAATATATTTACCTGCGTTTTTTTACTATATGTGCATAATTTAAACCACCACAAAAAGCATACAAGAAGAAATTAGCGTAAAGAAAAATGTACTCAGAGCTTTTCCACTGAAATTCTGGTTCTGAATTGTGTCTTTAGTTGAATGACTTCTACTTTTTTTTATCATTCAGTAATCAATACTCCAGTCAATAATATTAGGCATGCAGAATTTTAATGATGGAATTATTAGGGTTTTCTTTGTTTCATACTGCCCAATTTTCATGGATGTTTTTAGGGGGAGAGTTATTACCTGATATTCTCCTGATTATGGGATAGTTATTTCCATATCCTTTTTACCTCCCAATATTACATTTTCTGTGTCTGATACTAACTCCATTCCCTGTTTCATTTTGCCTATAACAAAACAACTTCTTTTGAAATCTATGCTAGTTTTGGGTGGGGTAGAATTAATTGTCTTCCCAGTGGCTGGTATGGGGCTGTGGTTTTGATCCGTGCTGAACACCAGGTTGATAATACAGAGATGTTTTTATTATTGCTGAGCCAAGGCCTTTTGTGCTTTTCGTACTGCCACTCTGGTGAGGAGGCTGGGGGTGCATGGGAGGTTGGGAGGAGACACAGCCAGACAGGTGATCTGGACTGACCAGAGGGATATTCCAGAGCATCACGTGTAGTATGTAAAGTGGAGAGAAGAAGGGAGAAGAGAGGGACATTTGGAGTCATGATGCTTGGCTTCCCAAGTAACCAATGCATGTGATGGGGCCCTGCTCTCCTGGAGATGGCTGAACAACTGCCTGCCCTTGGGAAGCAGTGATTTAATTCCTTGCTTTGCTTTGCTTGTGTGTGGCTTTTGCTTTCCCTATTAAACACCCTTTGCCTCAGTCCATGAATTTTCTATTTTTTACCCTTCCAGTTCTCTCCCAAGTCTTGCTGGTTGGGGAGAGAGACAGTGGCTGCCCGGGGCCTGGTTGCTGACTGGGACTAAACCATGACAATATCCCAAATAACCTGCTTAAAACACATCCTTTGCTACAAATGAAATAAAATGACAGAAGCTTCCTCTGTTGATAAAGCAAGCAGTATAATTTTTGTTGTCCTGTTGGATGCAGGAAGATGGCTGCACTTGCAGTATAATGATTTGCCTCTACTTTCATTCAGATAAAAGCAATCCTTTTTTTTCTCTAAGTCTATGACAAATCTATATTATGAGTCAGTTTCTGTAAGGTCACTGTAGGTGCATTACATCACAGGGAGAGGTACAACTCAGCATTGCATTTCTGTATTATATCACTGGAACAATTCTGCCAAGTTTTGTCAGCAGGAGGAAGGGTCAGGTTCAAAATCTGTGAGTTCTTTGTAGAATTACAAAATAAAACCAGATGAGTATTCATTCAAGCACCTGGGAAAATGAAACCCTTCCTCTCAAGGCCAAAGGTAGTCAATACTTTCCTCTTCTCAACGAGTATATACTTTCATGCATATAATAAACGAAAATAAAACAAACCCAAAGCATTTATATTAAGGTGAAAGAGAGCACAAGCAGCCAGGAATTAACAAAATGTAATGTATAAAGCACATAGCCCAAAATTAATTTTGGCAATAAACTTTTTCCTTTGCTTCTTTTTGTGCTGACACAAGTATCCATTGAGAAAATGTCCTGTTAACACACTTATTTCTTGGTTTTATTCTCTTGTGACTTGGATTTATTTCTTTTAGTTAGTGAATGGTCAGACTCAGAAATTCACTTGCATGGGTCCATTTCGAGCCCCTCAATGGAAACACTCAGTGGCTTCTTTGGACATGCATACACAGCTCTTCTGCTCTCATTAGCAGAGCTTTAATACTAAAGTACCTAATTTATGATCATCCCAGAGCCATCTTGTACATGGTCTGCTCAGACAATGGGCAGAGGATCTTTCTAAACCCACTCCACAAGTGGAGTACACCCATTAAATGACCTCTTGACCACATCTTCAAGCATCTTTGCAATAACCATGAGCATCTACTTTCAGATTTGTAAATGCTGTGCAGAAAATAGTTTGTGCTTTTTCCCAAGTGATCTACTGTAGATAACAATCTGCAGCAAAGAAGTGTCCTTTTATTTTTCTTGCCAAAACTATGCTGATTTTAGCTCTGTGCTTATTTTGAGAACTGGTTTAAATTCTCATTCAGCTCTTGATGCAATCTAGAGCTTCAGCAGAATGTGTCTTCCCTGTGATTTCTCCTCTTGATTCAGATTTAAATTGCAGACTACTCATTCGGTTTTGACCCATGAAAACAAATGGAGAAAAATGGCCCTTAGCCACCACACATTTGTTCTTTCTCATTTCTTTCAGCTGTGTCTAGAAGCTAGAAGATGGCAAATCTAGTTTCTTTGTTTAGTGCGGAAGAATGACTAGTGAAAGCTGAAACACTATCAGCCTTTAAGCCCTTTAGATTGGAAATGCAGAATCAGTTCTAAGGTTCAGTGTTTGTATTTGTTGGTTCATATTCCGGTTGAGGATCCAGACCATAGTCTAAATTAACCAAATGTGATCATCTAATAGGCGTAGCAAAAGAATAAAAAACTGAACCGTCATTATTTCACGTTTCCACTGAGCCATAACCCATACAACTTATGATACTAGAAATGCAGTTGACAGGTTTCTATCAAAGAAGATAGTTTGTCCAAATTAAAAAAAAGCTACAGTTGGTTTCAGTGGTAAAGACCAAACCGTAGACGTTTAAGTCCTAGAAGTGAAGTTCTGTTTCTGTTTGACCTCCTAGGTGACCTAAGTTTATAGATGATTTGAAACAGATGATGCAGAAAGAAAAACAATGATACCACCAACAGTTAAAGATTGGGAATGAATTGAGGTTTTTGTCCATATGTTCTTCAGGAGGTAAAGGCAAGGTGCTCAGACTCACTAACCAGCAAATCTGTTCTACTTGGTGGACAGCTTAATTCTTCATTCATTGTTCGCCTTCATTTGGAGGGTCCTTGTTTCTAGTGTGGTAATTCTTTTTCTGTGTAAATAAGATGAAATAGCATGAGGCAAAAGAAATAAAGGGAGTTTTAAGAAAATTATTTCCTTAAAAGTTCTCCACTTGCACGTTTTGCCATTTTGTAACAGTCTTATTCATGCATATTCTCCCCATGATACCTCATGAACTTGTATATAGAAATGAGAAATAAGTCACTTTCAAACCTGGAGAAGGATTTCACTCCTGAAAAATAACAGGTCTCTTCCTGAAAGTAAGAGCAAGAAAAACAAGAGTAAAAAATGAAAAATTATGCATGATTTTTGGTTAAAATATGTTAACAAAATACTGATTTAAAATCAGAAAAGCCAGGAGATGTTTATCGTTTCACTAGGTTTCAAAAAGTCAAAGAAAAGACATTTTGCTTGAAAGCTGTCCAACGCTAGGATAAGACAGGTTCAGCCCAGTATGCCTGCATCTGTCAGTACTCAGTAGAGGGCATAACAGGCAAATTATATGTCTTAAGAAGTTGTTTCTGATTTATTAGAAACATAGCTCTGCATCCATTCTGGCTGAAAACGTCCAATATAGAAGGACAAGGTCCATCAAGAGAAGATCTTTGATAAGGATTCTGTTCGTTAGATGATCAAAAGTTGAATATTCTGTTTTGAATTAATAAAAGGGATGTTTCTGCTATCAGCAAACAGTAGCTATTCCCTCACTGCTGACAATCACAAAAAGCCTTCCTTCTATGCTGTTGCTCTTTTTCTGCAGAGTACTACTCTGACACATTTCCTACGATTTTTTTCCTGATCTATTTCCCTCTTTCCTAAATAAACATGAAAAACTAGCTGAAAGAATAAAGAGGAGACATGATCTACGAAGTATATTTAGCATTGTATCTCTTCTACCAGATCTGTCCAGCTGAGTGACTCAGAATGTGGATGAAACTCTCAAGTTTACGAAATGAAAAGAGATCATCTGTATAAAACATCAGAAAGCTGAAAGAATTGACAGAAGTGATTGTTCTTGTCACATGAACCACTTTATATGTAATTCTGTGAGCATTTTCAAGTGTTCTCAGGCTGCAGCCCATTGGCCCTTCAGCTCTCGGTAGAGATGGTTTACCAACTGTTCTGCATATCTGTAGTCACTATATCAGAATTAATAAACTTCTAGGGAAAAATATAGTGCCAGTAACCTTCCTTCCACAAAATACACCCCATTCTATTGAAGAGCATGACTCCACAGTAATTTAAATAATTTTGGATAGGGGAAGACTGTTAAAGATATTCAGGCCTCATGTCTTTTTCCTATCTTGACATTGTCTTCATTCACAACAGAAGGCTACATTTTTTTTAAAGTGTATACAACCTGTTGAAGCAAGATTTTAAGAAAACCCTAAAACACCTAAAAATTCTGAAAAAACTATTGAATTATGTATAACATTTCAATGTGTAAGTCTGACTTTGAAGATAATTTTTTTTATTTATTACATATTATCTTTATCTCTGTTTTCAGGTAACTCAAGGTCTATGCAAATCTTGCTGTTGTTGATTCCCATCTTGGTTATTCAGCTGATCCCACACCTCTCCAACTCTCACCTCTCTTTGCCAATAACAAGTTACAACATTAAAAATGTTGAAGCATGGTCTGAATTTTTAAGAGTGGATAGTGAGTTAAGATTGCTGAAACAGCTGGGAATAGGGCACATAAAATTCTATAGATGCAAGAGCTAACTTTCATCCAGTGAACTGCTGAATGCTTTGGGGAAAATAAGCTTAAAAACAACACAAGAACTGAATCATTCAAATGATGCACTAGAAAATTCTGAAATAAAACTGAGCTTATCTTTTCTGTTCTTTATTCACATTCTGAATTGCTGTGCAGTTCAAATTTACAATACTGACAGTAGTGGCAATATCAGGATATAGACAAAACAACAGACCTCATCTTTGTGTTGAAAGTGCCAATAGCAAAAATTAGAGATCAGCATAGTTAGCACCCAGTCCAATCCATTAAGGGATACACTTATCTTAAGGATAGAATTTTGTAAAAACAAACAAACAAACAAAAATAACCCAAACCACAAATCCAACAAACAAAACAAACAAACAAGGAAACAAACAAAAAAAAAAAACCAAAAAAAAAGGCAAAAAATGAAGGGAAAAAACCCAACAAAACAAAACAAAAAAACCAAAAAGGGAGGGGTGTACCAGGTAAAGCTAGCAAATACTTTTGTAGCAAAATACTTTTCTCATAATAAATGGTGTATGGTCAAACTATAAGGGTCCACAAGGAAGGCAGTTTTAAATACATTCTTTGAAATTTTTTTTTTCGCTATGACTTCGAAATTTCCACAGTTAAAAACATAGCTTCTCTGTTTGATATCCCTTCCGGGTTTTAAATGCAAGCAAATTAGAGTAGCAGTCTTTTTAAAGCAGAGAACAATGAACGTTTGCAGAGTTTGTTGTGATTCACAAAGGCAGTATCTTTTTTCAATTTTTTTTTTTCAGCATGGGAAAAAATATTTCCCGTCTATCTCCAGCAACAGGAAAGAATTGTGGCATTTTGTCAGTGCAGAAAATAAAAAAGAATAGAGCTACATCAGTCTTTGGGAGCAATGGAGAAAGTACTTCTGGACACTTGAAGGAATGTAAATTGATTTGTAAGGCATTCCCTGTTCCTTTCTTAAATCAGTTTGGCAGGAGGAAGAGTTGGGGGCTGGGACTCTTCTCCTTTTCTAGACCCACTAAAATTGGCATCCCAAAGATGGATGCAGGTAAAAATCCAGTCTGATGGCATTTCTTTCAGGCCCTTCACTGGTAGAACTTGAGGAACAACCTCAGATCCAGTGAAAATTCACCTCCACAGCTAACCCAAATTGAGGAGCACATTAGATTCCTCACATTTATACACTCAGCTAAGATGACTGTCATCAGATGGCTGAGTTATCTAATCACCCAGGACTTTCCATGATGAAAAGAAATAGGTGTCTATAGTAATTCAGTCTTATCCAAGAACACAGATCAGAGTGAACTGCCTTCTGAAAATATCTGTCATTTCCTCTCTTCATTGAAAGGCAAAGTTCCTCAGTTCAGCAGCTGAAATTAGGAGAGGTAAATCTGGGTCTATTAGTCCCAGAGGCACTACAACCTTTAAAAGTGCTAAGGGTTTGCTTTAAACTTCTGCTAAAGGAGTATCAGGGTTTTGCTACTCTGCTTGTACATGCTTATCTTAAGACCATTCCCTTAATGGTCTTTCTGGTTAATAAAATCATAATTTAAAATTCTGTTCACTCTTTACATTTGCTAAGTTTGTGCTTTATACTGGATACTAACCACATGTGTTATTTGGAAATCCAATACTATGAAAAAATGATGGTAACACAGGATAGGACCTTCATTCTGTGGGACAAAGTGCTGAATAAAAGCTATCAATTTTACTAGCTGAGAAAATCAGTAATTGTAACAGCACTTGTTAATAGAGAACAGAGATGATTCTCTGACAGTTAGATCTAACATGTTCACATCAAATTGTGTTTGACTGCTTTTTGAAAGTTGACCACTAGTGAAATAAAGTAGCTGATTGAAAAAATTGATAACAAATTCAGTTTTCCAGGTTTTTCCTTACAATCTCAAAACTCAGTCCAAAGGGTTGTCTACATATGGAAGAAGGAAAACTCACCGTCTTAGAGAAACTCTAACGAAACCAAAGTGTTTGATTAAATTTTTCACACTAATCTGGTCTATCCTAATTTACAACATCCATTTTTCTATAACCATAAGAGTTTCTGGGAGATGATAATCAATTGGGCAAGCAGTGAGAATACATTTAGGTTTTCCCAATTCACAGCATTGTTGTCGATAAAGAGCCTCACCAAATAACTTGGTTTTCTCCACATGGAAGTAAGTGACATATTTTTGGTTCTTCAATCAGGCTGCATCAAATAATTTGTATTTAAAACAAGGATATTTTCACTCATACATTCTGCAGCCTACTACAAATAATAATCAATAAAAATATTTACAGTTCTCAAAGAACTGTGGATGATGTGTTTGTTTAGGCACTTTTAAAATTTTACCTCTGGGTTGAAAAAAAAGACATCACTAAAATAATGCCCTAACTGCCCTAATTTGACACTCTCCAAAATTATGACCATAGTCAAGAAATAACAAAAGTGTTAAGTTTGGATGGCATCTCTGGAGATAGCCTAGTCCAGCTTCCAACTCAGAGTAGGCTCACCTGAGTAGGGTGCCCAGGACTGACTAATCTGGCGTCTGTGATGGAAGTGTCTGCATGAGTGGCTAAGGAAGAGCAACTGTCGTCATTTAGCTGGACTTCTGCAAGGGCTTTGTCATGATCTCTAATAGGAGAGATGGATTTGATGGATGATGTATTTGATGGATGGATGCACACAAAGAGCTGCAGTCAATGATTCAATGTCCAAATACAAAACAGTATCAAGTGGTGTTTCTCCACGTCAGGACCAGTACTGTTCAATATCTTTATTAATGATACAGACAGTGATCAATAAAATCCCTTCAGTAAGAAACCTGAGGATTAGCACTTCTTTTCCATTCTTTTATCAGAAATATCTGGAGAATGAGATTGTAACAATATTCTACTTGCGCTACAAATACTGCAAATCTGTGTGCACCCGTGCACTTTCATTTACCTGCATAAACATAAAAGATTAATAAACAGGCTAACTTATGCTAATCTTGAATGGAACTGGTTTTCTGATCCTTACTGATTCTTTGCTTTCAGAACATATACTGAGACTTGCTAACAAAGCACATGCTTCACTCACCTCATGTGCTAGCCTGCATAAAGATGAGCAATCTATTGCCTAGTGTTAATGAAGACAACTGTATTACCTTATTGCTTGTTATTATTTTAGATTTGCATAGCTTCCAAAATGTAGTCTCATCCCTTAATACCAAAGGGATGATTTGTGATTCATCTTATCTTTTTTTTCTACTTAAAGTGATAGAAAATTGGAAAGTAATCTGTGCTCAGACTCAAGCTGGTAAAAACACATGGTTGTCCATATACTACCATTAAAGTACTTTAAATATGGGAGAAGTTTACCCAGGTCCATTCACATATGCTAAGAAATTCCTGCTTAGTGCTTTCTCTCAGTAAGTCTGCTGAGTAAATAAAATCTTCATAGATTTTGTGATCTCTTCTCATTTTTCCACTATTGTGGCTGTATAAGTAAAATTCTTGGACTGTGTAATCGCTATCTGTAATGTCCAAAAATATCTTTACCTAAAAAACACATATCAAATTTTTTTTTTCCTACAGTTAGATTTGGTATGCATTGACCCTCTGAATTTAGTAGACATCATGATGTAAAGAATTACATCTACAGTGCAATGCATCTTTATGGCATTTTTCAAAGTATGCTCATAAACTCTGTCTGCTCAGTCATGGAAAACATCCAGTTCAGTAGTGAACAAAATAGCAAACAATTTTAAGCTGAATTTCCAGAATGTTCCCTATAAATTCTTCTATTAATGAAGTTTTTCTGTCAGATCAGCAGTGTCCCTTGCTACAACAAAGCCAGATAGATTCAAGAGGCCATAGAAGGCACATGGCCTCTTCCAGCTGCAACAACGCTGAAGAGCATGGCCACAAAAAGAGGTATGGATTTCTAAAACTCAGGCTCTGAAGAGGTTTTATTTTGTTCCAGCTTCTGTCAAGACTTGATATAAAAATAAAGGCAGGTGACAGAATCAGAGTAAATCTAAAGTAGAGAAGACTTTTCCAGCTAGCAAGCAAGCAATCAAGGAGTCAGCTGAGCAGAATGATCCTACATCATTAGAATGAGCTGCTGGAGATACCCAGTGTACCACAGTCTAACATGCACTTAAAATTCTGGCTTTGTCAGCTTTGAACAAGAATTGCTTTTCATCTGCAAAAAAATTGAGGAGACAGGCCACCACCATTTTAATTTACCACAATAGCAAGTGTGGCAATTTTAATTCCCAGAGAGCTTTGAAGAAATACTAAAGGTCTATAATTTTATTTTGGATTCCTGGCTCTTTTCATTGGGGATAAATCTTTGATCACCAGCAAGTCCCACAGAGAAAAAGCCATGTTTGCTACCAGGATCAACAATGGTCCTGTTCAATTTAAGTCATCACACAATTTTTGGATGTCGATAGTCCAAGACTGAGAAGGCCACTGTGATGTCTGAAATCTAGCAAACCTGTGGCCACCAGGTTTACCTGAATTTTCATATTTTCTTTATCTAAACTTTTTCTTGTACCTAATTCACTCATGCCTTATGTCATAATCCAAATTGTACTCATCTCAGGCTTTAATTTTTAGATTTTGTTATGACCTTGCTTACTAGATTTGGAAAGCTTTCAACTAGCAATTTTCTGTCCCGTATGTAGCTACTCATAGACAAAATTCAAGTCTCTCTTTTTCCTTTCCTATGGGCAATTCATCTCAGCATACATCAGAAACATCTGAGCAGATTTTACATTGGTTAGTTTGAGCTCATTCTTACACACTCTGCTGTGGAGTCATGACCTGATTTTCCTCTACAAACTTCTGTTTCTAGAGTATTGATGTGCATTGTCAATGATTTTTTTCAGTCTCTTGATAGCACACTATCAAACATAGCAAGATTTTAGAAGAAACAAACATTTTACTTTCTATTCTAGAATTATAAAATTTATGACTCTAAACTCAATTTCTCTACAAATACCTTTTATTTTCAGTATTTTCTTTTTTGGTGTTTTATCTTTCTTTTTTTCTTTTTTTTCTTGTTTTTTTTTTTTTTTTCTTGTGTGAGGAGGAGGTGTTTCATTTAAAAAATCTTTTTTTCCTTTCTCAGAATTCCTCCCATCCCCCAAAGTTTTCAGTCTATGATTGATTCAACAGCTATTAAAATCAGTTGGAAAATTAAGCTCATCTTTGGTAGGTTTCAGACCAAAAAGAAAAGTCAACGTACATTTACACTACGATGCTAAGTTACAGGGTTAGTTTTGAGTACAAAGAAGATTTATTTCACCTAAAATCTGTGTCTAAAGTTAGATGTTTAAGTCCAACTCAGTTACTCCCTTTATATATAATGGTGTATAAGAAGTATCTTCACCAAATGACCCAAAGCATCATAAAATAGGTGTCTAAGATGAGTTAGTTACCTGAGTTACCCTCGCTAAGCATATTTTTCTCTTCACTGACTATAGAAAGGATTATTATCCTAGATTTAGAAGAACAGCTTTTAGGTATTTCAGGAATGATTTAGGTGCCTATACAGAGATGCTGAAGATTATCTGAGCTACCCTCATGGAGCCAACAGAGACAACACAGAAGTGGAGACCCACATCCATCTGCAGCACTCTGAGCACTCAAAAGTGAGTCTCCTGAGGTTTTGGGAGGGTAATTTGACCAGAACCATGAAGGTCATGAGCATACTGGATGTATTCAGATGCAGGTTTGTGTGCCAAACCAGCCACTGAGCATAGAAGTGCAAAGGCGTGCAAGTTAAAGCAACTTAATAGGAGATAAAAGTGGGGGCAAGTTTCCTCAAGATTAATGCTCCACAGTTGTCCTCTGTCTCAGTGGTGATAATACACAGTGCTGTGCTCTGCAGATCTACCAGTCACTAAGACAATGCACTACATATTAGTTCAACTTGAGGCATATAAAATCAAGGATTAGAACCTCAAACGCTCTGCCTTATATAGCTGGTTTCTTGAGAAACCTACATTTCTTTTAATCTACCTTTTTTTAATTAAATCACCAGAACAGTGAAGCAAGGACAAAAAAAAAAAATCTCTCATAGTTGAAATAAATTGTCTGATCACTGGAA
Organism: Callaeas wilsoni; assembly: GCA_013398955.1. Taxonomy (NCBI): domain Eukaryota; kingdom Metazoa; phylum Chordata; class Aves; order Passeriformes; family Callaeidae; genus Callaeas; species Callaeas wilsoni. The sequence continues at coordinate 168,910 of VWPU01011123.1, forward strand.
TAATGATTCATTTTTTCCTTTTCCTCCTTCCTTTCTGATCAATAAATAGTAATTAAATAAAGCAAAGTAGAAGAGTTTTGCATTTCCTTCTGGCAACAAGAAGTATGAGCTTAAATGGACACGTTTTGGTCTCTTCCCACTCAGGGAGGACCAGTTCTGGTTTAGGCACTTAAATCAGAGACCCAATGAATAAAAATCAGCTCTTACTCACGACTATTGCTTGAAGCTGTGCTAAGGTACATGGAGGACAGGACAGGATTCAAGATAGCCAGCACAGCTTCACCAAGGGCAAGTCCTGCCTGACCAATCCAGTGACCTTCCTTCAGTGGAGTGACTATGTAACTGGAGAAAGAAAGAGCTACAGATATCATTTATCTGAATTTGGGTAAAGACTTTGACATAATCCATAAAACATCCTTCCCTCTAAATTAGAGAGAGATGGATTTGATGGATGGACTGTTAGATGAATAAGAAAGTGGTTGGGCAGTCACATCCAGAGGGTAGTGGTCAAAGGCTCAGAATCCAAGTGCAAATCAGTGAAAAGTGGTGTCCCTCGGGAGTCCATACTGGAACCAGTGTAATTATATTGTCATTAATGACATAGATGAAGGTATCAAGTCCACCCTCAGCAAATTTGCAGATGACACCAACCTGAGTGGTGCACTGACACCCCTGAAGGACAGGATGACATCCAGAGGGACCTGGACAAGCTCGAGAAGTGGCCCATGGGAATCTCATGAGGTTTAACAATACCAAGTGCAAGGTGCTGCACCTGGGTCAGGGCAACCTCCGGTATCACCACAGGCTGGGGGATGAACAGATCCAGAGCGGCCTGGCTGAGAAGGACTTGCGGGTGTGAGGGGGAGAGGCTGAACATGACCCAGCCCTTGCAGCCTGGAGAGCCAAACGTGTCCTGGGCTGCATCCAGAGCAGCGTGTGCAGCAGGTGAGGGAGAGGATTCTGCCCCTCTGCTCTGCTCTGGTGAGACCCCACCTGCAGTGCTGCATCCAGCTCTGGGGTCCCCAGCACAGGAAGGACATGGACCTCTCGGAGCCTGTCCAGAGGAGGCTACCAAGATGATCAGAGGGATGGAGCAGCTCTGCTATGAGGAAAGGCTGAGAGAATTTGCTTTATTCAGCCTGAAAAAGAGATGGCTTAGAGGTCACCTAATTGCAGCCTTCCAGCACCTGAATGGAGCCTGCAAGAAAAATAGAGTGGGACTTTTTACAAGGATGTGTAGTGGCAGGACAATGGGGAATGGCTTCAAAATAAGAGAGAGAAGGTTTAGTTTAGATATTAGGAAAATACTCTTTACTTTGAGGGCAGTGAGACACTGGAACAGGTTGCTCAGAGAAGCTGTGGATGTCTCATCCCTGGAGATGTTCAAGGCCAGGTTGGATGGAGCTCTGAATAATCTGATCTAGTAGAAGGTGTCCCTGCTCAAGGTAGAGGGACTGGGATTGGAACTGGATGATCTTTAAGGTCCCTCCCAACTGAAGACATCTATTTGATGGATCAGAGTGAATCTATTGCACTGAGGTACCTACGTGCATTACTAGCCCATCTCAAATGAGTTTAAAGTGCATTAGATTAAACTTCTTTCTCTGAAACTTAAAATATTACATTTGTCTTATATTTATGATGAATTAAGAGTGTGTAGGTGGAAGCATACAGCAGATGGTTGACAAAGGAGGTCTCTGCAGACATTCTCTCTACCTGCTACCCAAGCTTGATGGAATTCAATTCAGAATTAAGACACCCAAATGCAGGCGTTTACACATAACTGTCTGTAGGCATGACATTTTCCTAAATTTTCCGTATATTCAATGGACTATTATTCAACAGAATCAATCATAATTAGAGGAGTTACTCAGCTCACCATAAAATAGGTATCTGGTGGTATAATCTGGAGTTGAATTTTGAACACTATCACTAAATATCAACCGTTGAACCACCACCATGACATGATTATTTGTCCACTCTGACTGCAGACAGATCCCAGACCAATAGATTAGCTCAGCAGCCTAATTCTTACATGGCTGAAATTAGACGAGATCAACCTCACTGGTTTTATTGCAAGCTTTTTCTTTAGTCTCACTCTCATATTCATCCTTTGGCCATTATTTCTGCAAATTTCTCTGCTACATTGTGAGTAAGCTGCTAATGTTGTTAGCAGTGGTTGAAAAAAAATGGAGACAAATCCTGATTGTTTTAATTTATTTCCTCAAGTTTCTGTAGACCATTTTCAAAAGGAAAGAGGTAAATAGGTCTTGGCTTCTCAATGGAAAAATAATCTGATAAAGTGCTGTTTTCTAATATGTATTTTTGGTTGCTCAGGACAGTCAGACTAGGGAAAAGAAATCTTTGAAAGCAAAATGACTTGTAATGATGAATCACAGCTGAGAAAGGGGATATACCAAATCATCTTCTTGGCTGTATTGATTTCAGTGTACAGACAGCTCAATCTCTGATGTAATGGAAAGCACTGTCCATGGCACTTCCCTAAGGAGTAAGAGGCTTTATGCTATTACATAAATGTCTCCTAAACGAAGACGAGGATTAATTTTCAGAACTCTGAAACAAAAACTGTAAGTTTTGCTCTCTCACACTCAGTTGGATCTGTTACATAGTAACTCTCACTACTTTATTCTCCAAATTGCCACAAATTGGCCCTGACTTTTTAAGAGCTGGCCTTATCTCATGCAACCCACAGATAAACTATTTTATTTTGTATCGTTTTTCTAAATTAAAAGAGCAAAGTATACAAATTGAACTCTGCCCAAAGTGTTCTGTTGAAATATGCACCTAGACATGCTGAGTTGGGAATAATTTGAACCCTTGATCCTTTTCTCATAATCTGACATAGAGACCTGAAGTAAACAAATTTTGTTTTCAAGTGATACAGGGTTTTGGATTGTGTCTGTTGTTGGAGAGTCATTGATTAAATTAAATACAGCACAATTTGAGATCTAGTCAAGTCAAGCACAAATCTTTTCCACAAAGAAATTGTAAGACTCCACTATTTCCTGAATGATGTTAGTGTTCAAATATATACATATCATGTATAGGATCTTCATGCTGAAATTCACAATCTCCATTTCCTGTCTTTGTCCTTCTTCTTATTTGTGTATAGTTCAAGGAGTAGAATATAATAGTATGATCTGTTGAAAGCACTGAATCTCCAAATAAAATATTTCAAGCAGCATGATTGTTATTGGCTCAGCACTATTAAACTCTGACTTGGATACCCATACAAATGTAGGCTGTTAAATTATAGGTTCATGTTTGATACTGTTAGTGGAAATACATTTTTATGTATACACAAATATGGACCAATGGCACACAGAAAAAAAGCCATATGCTACTTAGATTAAGCAGTTATCTGAATTAAGATCATTGTGTTATCCTGAAACTTGATCACTTTTCTTTTGACTGAAACATGGAATTTTTTTACTTTGTTGAATATTTTTTGGTAGGTGTCTTGTTAAAGAGACTGACAAAGCAGACTCACACAGAGTAAACTAAAAACAAAGAGCAGGCTTCATTTTAATAGACACAGATCTTTTTAAAATGAGATACCAACAGAGCTATGTTGCTCTGAGTCTCTCATTAATAGTGTGTGAGTCGTCTTTCAGTATTACAGCAAATACAGCAGAAATTAATTCAACATGCTACAACAGCCTGATGCTTCTATTATTCCACAGGAACCATGATACAGTTTCAGAATTGCATACAGCTTCATATAATTATGTTACTGAATCATTCTTTTAAGACAGAAGTTTAATCTTCATAGCCATCTTCATGTTTAAACAGGCTGGCAAATTAAAATGAATGCTCCTTGGAGAACAGCTGAAGAATACACTAGGAAATCCCAGGTGAGTTTCTGATCATGCATGAGATACTGCATGACTGACAGGCTTGTTGTTCCTTCATCTATGGTGCATATAAAAGATCATGTTGGGTGACTTCAAACAGCAGGTAAAAGTCATTCAGAAGTTAGGAGATACAGATCTGTAGGAGTTTCTGTATTTATGTCACTATAATAAGGCCACAATTAGCCATGCTTGGTATGGGCATGGAATTTATATTCTGATTAAAAATCTATCATATTAAAAACATACAAATAATAAAATATATCTTAGTGGAGTTATGGACTGGCCAACACCTGACAGTTGCCGTTTAAACCTTAAATTGTGCCCACAACTGTCACGTTGCATACATATCACACAGGATGGCAAGATAATGACATTTCTGTCTGCGTACTGTTTAAAAATTATCAAACAAAATTCATCTTGAAATCTGGCATGGAAGACTACAAATATTTACAGCAGCATGAGACCTTTTTTCCCCACATTCAGTGTGTTACGCACTTGTACTCAAAGACAGTCAAAAGTGCTTGCAAGGAAGTTGCCTCTTACAGAAATTTTCTTAGAAAATTTAAGAAAGCTACAAAAAAAGCAAGGGATTCTATAGTGATTTTTCATTAGTTTCACCTTCATTTGAATGCCACAGGAATCCACTATTACTACTTAGATTAATTAGTCTCTTAGGAACTTTGTCTTCTGCACCATCACAAAGACTCAGACTGAACAAGAGAACTTTGGAATAAAAGACTTTGCTAAGTATCTTTATCCTGCTACAATTAATAACACTACTACAATATTTTGGCCTTGCCTATTCACTTACTTGAGTTCTTCAAGATTTTAACTATCTTCTTTGTAACTCAGATCCCTAAAACCTTGATTTCCAGTCCTTGATGTAAAAAGCAGGTTATTATTATACTTTCTCTAAGGTTCTGTTAAATATTCAACTTTTCCATCTGAGAAAACCTCCTGTTTATAAAGGGAGAAACCATTGTTTTAAATTTTCCAAGAAATAACTTCCACAAGGGCTGTGTTGAACTTTTAAGTGTCTGCTATTTATTTCATGATATTAATAATGAACTTGAAATATTTCAGCTTCCAAAACTGGCTTTACCTGACCATAGGACTTTGTGAGAGGATGAGCTAAGATTGTGGGAGACAAAGGAGGAAAGAACAAGTGTGGAAAGATGCCTAGGGGTAAATCAGAGGATGCTGAGAAGTT